>CAXHSH010000879.1:0-16784 GCA_964019135.1 Arenicola marina
GAAGAGGGGGAGGGGGAGTGGAGTCAAGGCAGAATGGTGTCGAAGGGGGCGGGGCGGGGCGGGGCGGGGCGGGGTGTGTGGGGAGGGGGCGTGGGGATAGCCAGAGGCTAACAAGAATTAACAAGATTATCCTGGGAAAGGATGCCTAAAAATTACCTAAATCTCGTCCTTTTTTTTCTTTTTTGAGGGGTTCTGAGGATCATGGTCTTGTTTTTTTTTTGTCTTCGACCAGTAATAATTCCCTGCCAGAGCGAGAAGAACCGCCTAAAGTCGCCACACACCGCCTGCAAGACCAGCCAACTCGACTCACTGCATGCTAGAGACCATGTCCTGTGCCGCGGCACCCTGTCTTTAAAGGTACTTAGACATGTATTTCCCGCCAAATAAACAACATATTGATTAATATACTGCAGCCAAAGATTGACCTCAAATGTAATTATAACTATAGCGAAAAAACATGTTGTGATTGACAACTGATCCTTAGATGGAAGTCACGTGTACTACGTCACAGATTTGTGTGTGGTCCATTGTTTTATTGCTCTGTTTTAGTGATGTTGTGCAGGCTCCATGCAATTAATTTTGAGTCACAAGAATAGATTATTGGACCGCACTAACCAAGCTATAAAATAGAACAATATTAAATTCTGACATGATTTTGGCCGGAAGCTACAGTTTTGATAGCTTTAACGTCATCGCCGTTCATTTGTCCGTATTTCGCTTTACTCGTGACGCTTCCTCCCTCAACAAGGGCCGTCCCGATAGCTCAGTGGGTTAGAGCGCTCGCCTTGATTGCTCCGGCCACCTCAGAGCTTAACGCACGTGGTTTGGTGGTTCGAGCCCCGCTGTGGCCATGCCTGTGTGGTCGCAGGATAAAGATCCCATGCCCTTCTTTGCAAAGAGTGTGGGGGTTACCCCGGGGACACGGCTCCACTCTCCCTTCCTTCTCCCATTGACGCGATATGACTAAATGTGGTTAAAACGCCCTGGATATACAACCAATGCTCCCGCGACAAATTGCTTCCGACACCTGTCAGCTGATAGCTGATAGGTGTGTTAAATGTAGTTATTTTTGTTAAATGTAGTTATTGCATAACAACGATCTTGTACACATAATGTACCATGTGAACTACAGAGGAATCAAATCTGGCGACATAAACAGCAACAAATAAGAAGACACATTATGGGTTGGCGTTTATGAGAGCGCATTCCATTGGCGAAGGAAGTCCATCATTTGATGATTGATCGCCAGATCATGGTTTCTCGCCCTAGGTAAGTGCTTCTAGGGCGTCGCCAGATCATGGCTTCTCGCCCTAGGTAAGTGCTTCTAGGGCATCGCCAGATCATGGCTTCTCGCTCTAGGTAAGTGCTTCTAGGGCATCGCCAGATCATGGTTTCTCGCCCTAGGTAAATGCTTCTAGGGCATAGCCAGATCATGGCTTCTCGCCCTAGGTAAGTGCTTCTAGGGCATCGCCAGATCATGGCTTCTCGCCCTAGGTAAGTGCTTCTAGGGCATAGCCAGATCATGGTTTCTCGCCCTAGGTAAGTGCTTCTAGGGCGTCGCCAGATCATGGTTTCTCGCCCTAGGTAAGTGCTTCTAGGGCGTCGCCAGATCATGGCTTCTCGCCCTAGGTAAGTGCTTCTAGGGCATCGCCAGATCATGGCTTCTCGCCCTAGGTAAGTGCTTCTAGGGCATAGCCAGATCATGGTTTCTCGCCCTACGTAAGTGCTCGCCAGATCATGGCTTCTCGCCCTAGGTAAGTGCTTCTAGGGCATCGCCAGATCATGGTTTCTCGCCCTAGGTAAGTGCTTCTAGGGCGTCGCCAGATCATGGCTTCTCGCCCTAGGTAAGTGCTTCTAGGGCATCGCCAGATCATGGCTTCTCGCCCTAGGTAAGTGCTTCTAGGGCATAGCCAGATCATGGTTTCTCGCCCTAGGTAAGTGCTTCTAGGGCGTCGCCAGATCATGGTTTCTCGCCCTAGGTAAATGCTTCTAGGGCATAGCCAGATCATGGCTTCTCGCCCTAGGTAAGTGCTTCTAGGGCATCGCCAGATCATGGCTTCTCGCCCTAGGTAAGTGCTTCTAGGGCATAGCCAGATCATGGTTTCTCGCCCTACGTAAGTGCTCGCCAGATCATGGCTTCTCGCCCTAGGTAAGTGCTTCTAGGGCATCGCCAGATCATGGTTTCTCGCCCTAGGTAAGTGCTTCTAGGGCATCGCCAGATCATGGCTTCTCGCCCTAGGTAAGTGCTTCTAGGGCATCGCCAGATCATGGCTTCTCGCCCTAGGTAAGTGCTTCTAGGGCATAGCCAGATCATGGTTTCTCGCCCTAGGTAAGTGCTTCTAGGGCGTCGCCAGATCATGGTTTCTCGCCCTAGGTAAGTGCTTCTAGGGCGTCGCCAGATCATGGCTTCTCGCCCTAGGTAAGTGCTTCTAGGGCATCGCCAGATCATGGCTTCTTGCCCTAGGTAAGTGCTTCTAGGGCATAGCCAGATCATGGTTTCTCGCCCTACGTAAGTGCTCGCCAGATCATGGCTTCTCGCCCTAGGTAAGTGCTTTTAGGGCATCGCCAGATCATGGCTTTTCGCCCTAGGTAAGTGCTTCTAGGGCATAGCCAGATCATGGCTTCTCGCCCTAGGTAAGTGCTTCTAGGGCATCGCCAGATCATGGCTTCTCGCTCTAGGTAAGTGCTTCTAGGGCATCGCCAGATCATGGTTTCTCGCCCTAGGTAAGTGCTTCTAGGGCATAGCCAGATCATGGCTTCTCGCCCTAGGTAAGTGCTTCTAGGGCATCGCCAGATCATGGCTTCTCGCCCTAGGTAAGTGTTTCTAGGGCATAGCCAGATCATGGTTTCTCGCCCTAGGTAAGTGCTTCTAGGGCGTCGCCAGATCATGGTTTCTCGCCCTAGGTAAGTGCTTCTAGGGCGTCGCCAGATCATGGCTTCTCGCCCTAGGTAAGTGCTTCTAGGGCATCGCCAGATCATGGCTTCTCGCCCTAGGTAAGTGCTTCTAGGGCATAGCCAGATCATGGTTTCTCGCCCTACGTAAGTGCTCGCCAGATCATGGCTTCTCGCCCTAGGTAAGTGCTTCTAGGGCATCGCCAGATCATGGCTTCTCGCCCTAGGTAAGTGCTTCTAGGGCATAGCCAGATCATGGTTTCTCGCCCTACGTAAGTGCTCGCCAGATCATGGCTTCTCGCCCTAGGTAAGTGCTTCTAGGGCATCGCCAGATCATGGTTTCTCGCCCTAGGTAAGTGCTTCTAGGGCATAGCCAGATCATGGCTTCTCGCCCTAGGTAAGTGCTTCTAGGGCATCGCCAGATCATGGCTTCTCGCCCTAGGTAAGTGCTTCTAGGGCATAGCCAGATCATGGTTTCTCGCCCTAGGTAAGTGCTTCTAGGGCGTCGCCAGATCATGGTTTCTCGCCCCAGGTAAGTGCTTCTAGGGCGTCGCCAGATCATGGCTTCTCGCCCTAGGTAAGTGCTTCTAGGGCATCGCCAGATCATGGCTTCTCGCCCTAGGTAAGTGCTTCTAGGGCATAGCCAGATCATGGTTTCTCGCCCTACGTAAGTGCTCGCCAGATCATGGCTTCTCGCCCTAGGTAAGTGCTTCTAGGGCATCGCCAGATCATGGTTTCTCGCCCTAGGTAAGTGCTTCTAGGGCATAGCCAGATCATGGCTTCTCGCCCTAGGTAAGTGCTTCTAGGGCATCGCCAGATCATGGCTTCTCGCCCTAGGTAAGTGCTTCTAGGGCATAGCCAGATCATGGTTTCTCGCCCTAGGTAAGTGCTTCTAGGGCGTCGCCAGATCATGGTTTCTCGCCCTAGGTAAGTGCTTCTAGGGCGTCGCCAGATCATGGCTTCTCGCCCTAGGTAAGTGCTTCTAGGGCATCGCCAGATCATGGCTTCTTGCCCTAGGTAAGTGCTTCTAGGGCATAGCCAGATCATGGTTTCTCGCCCTACGTAAGTGCTCGCCAGATCATGGCTTCTCGCCCTAGGTAAGTGCTTTTAGGGCATCGCCAGATCATGGCTTTTCGCCCTAGGTAAGTGCTTCTAGGGCATAGCCAGATCATGGCTTCTCGCCCTAGGTAAGTGCTTCTAGGGCATCGCCAGATCATGGCTTCTCGCCCTAGGTAAGTGCTTCTAGGGCATAGCCAGATCATGGTTTCTCGCCCTACGTAAGTGCTCGCCAGATCATGGCTTCTCGCCCTAGGTAAGTGCTTCTAGGGCATCGCCAGATCATGGTTTCTCGCCCTAGGTAAGTGCTTCTAGGGCGTCGCCAGATCATGGCTTCTCGCCCTAGGTAAGTGCTTCTAGGGCATCGCCAGATCATGGCTTCTCGCCCTAGGTAAGTGCTTCTAGGGCATAGCCAGATCATGGTTTCTCGCCCTAGGTAAGTGCTTCTAGGGCGTCGCCAGATCATGGTTTCTCGCCCTAGGTAAGTGCTTCTAGGGCGTCGCCAGATCATGGCTTCTCGCCCTAGGTAAGTGCTTCTAGGGCATCGCCAGATCATGGCTTCTCGCCCTAGGTAAGTGCTTCTAGGGCATAGCCAGATCATGGTTTCTCGCCCTACGTAAGTGCTCGCCAGATCATGGCTTCTCGCCCTAGGTAAGTGCTTCTAGGGCATCGCCAGATCATGGTTTCTCGCCCTAGGTAAATGCTTCTAGGGCATAGCCAGATCATGGCTTCTCGCCCTAGGTAAGTGCTTCTAGGGCATCGCCAGATCATGGCTTCTCGCCCTAGGTAAGTGCTTCTAGGGCATAGCCAGATCATGGTTTCTCGCCCTAGGTAAGTGCTTCTAGGGCGTCGCCAGATCATGGTTTCTCGCCCTAGGTAAGTGCTTCTAGGGCGTCGCCAGATCATGGCTTCTCGCCCTAGGTAAGTGCTTCTAGGGCATCGCCAGATCATGGCTTCTTGCCCTAGGTAAGTGCTTCTAGGGCATAGCCAGATCATGGTTTCTCGCCCTACGTAAGTGCTCGCCAGATCATGGCTTCTCGCCCTAGGTAAGTGCTTTTAGGGCATCGCCAGATCATGGCTTTTCGCCCTAGGTAAGTGCTTCTAGGGCATAGCCAGATCATGGCTTCTCGCCCTAGGTAAGTGCTTCTAGGGCATCGCCAGATCATGGCTTCTCGCCCTAGGTAAGTGCTTCTAGGGCATAGCCAGATCATGGTTTCTCGCCCTACGTAAGTGCTCGCCAGATCATGGCTTCTCGCCCTAGGTAAGTGCTTCTAGGGCATCGCCAGATCATGGCTTCTCGCCCTAGGTAAGTGTTTCTAGGGCATAGCCAGACCATGGCTTTTCGCCCTAGGTAAGTGCTTCTAGGGCATCGCCAGATCATGGTTTCTCGCCCTAGGTAAGTGCTTCTAGGGTATCGCCAGATCATCGCTTCTCGCCCTAGATAAGTGCTTCTAGGGCATCGCCAGATTATGGCTTTTCGCCCTAGGTAAGTGCTTCTAGGGCATCGCCAGATTATGGCTTCTCGCCCTAGGTAAGTGCTTCTAGGGCATCGCCGAATCATGGCTTTTCGCCTTAGGTAAGTGCTTCTAGGGCATAGCCGGACCATGGCTTTTCGCCCTAGGTAAGTGCTTCTAGGGCATCGACAGATCATGGCTTCTCGCCCTAAGTAAGTGCTGCTAGGGCATCGCCAGATCATGGTTTCTCGTCCTATGGAAGTGCTTTTGGGCCATCGCCAGATCATGGCTTCTCGCCCTAGGTAAGTACTTCTAGGGCATCGCCAGATCATTGCTTCTCGCCTTAGGTAAGTTCTTCTATGGCATCGCCAGATCATGGCCTCTCGCCCTAGGTAGGAACTCTAGGGCATCGCCAGATCATTGCTTCTCGCCCTAGGTAAGTACCTCATCCCAGCCTGGTCTTCCCATGTATCCCTCCCTGACCAGACCATAGGACACCCCTCTCAGACCTCATCCCAGCCCGGTCTTCCCATGTATCCCTCCCTGACCAGACCATAGGACACCCCTCTCAGACCTCTCAGATCTCATCCCAGCCCGATCTTCCCATGTATCCTCCGCCCCTGACCAGACCATAGGACACCCCTTTCAGACCTCTCAGACCTCATCCCAGCCTGGTCTTCCCATGTATTCTTCGCTGACCAGACAATCGGAAACCCCTTTCAGACCTCATCCCAGCCGGGTCTTCCCATGTACCCTCCCTCCCTGACCAGACCATAGCCCCCCCTCTCAGACCTCTCAGACCTCATCCCAGCCCGGTCTTTCCATGTATCCCTCCCTCACCAGACCATAGGACACCCCTTTCAGACCTCTCAGACCTCATCCCAGCCTGGTCTTCCCATGTATTCTTCGCTGACTAGACAATCGGACACCCCTCTCAGGCCTCATCCCAGCCCAGTCTTCCCATGTATCTTCCGCCCCTGACCAGACCATAGGACACCCCTCTCAGACCTCATCCCAGCCCGGTCTTCCCATGTATCCCTCCCTGACCAGACCATAGGACACCCCTCTCAGACCTCTCAGACCTCATCCCAGCCCGGTCTTCCGATGTATCCCTCTCTGAGCAGACCATAGGACACCCCTCTCAGACCTCATCCCAGCCCGGTCTTCCCATGTATCCCTCCCTGACCAGACCATAGGACACCCTTCTCAGACCTCTCAGACCTCATCCCAGCCCGGTCTTCCCATGTACCCTCCCTCCCTTACCAGACCATAGGCCCCCCCTCTCAGACCTCTCAGACCTCATCCCAGCCCGGTCTTCCCATGTATCCCTCCCTGACCAGACCATAGGACACCCCTCTCAGACCTCATCCCAGGCGGGTCTTCCCATGTATCCCTCCCTGACCAGACCATAGGACACCCCTTTCAGACCTCTCAGACCTCATCCCAGCCTGGTCTTCCCATGTATTCTTCGCTGACTAGACAATCGGACACCCCTCTCAGGCCTCATCCCAGCCCAGTCTTCCCATGTATCTTCCGCCCCTGACCAGACCATAGGACACCCCTCTCAGACCTCATCCCAGCCCGGTCTTCCCATGTATCCCTCCCTGACCAGACCATAGGACACCCCTCTCAGACCTCTCAGACCTCATCCCAGCCCGGTCTTCCGATGTATCCCTCTCTGAGCAGACCATAGGACACCCCTCTCAGACCTCATCCCAGCCCGGTCTTCCCATGTATCCCTCCCTGACCAGACCATTGGACACCCTTCTCAGACCTCTCAGACCTCATCCCAGCCCGGTCTTTCCATGTACCCTCCCTCCCTGACCAGACCATAGGCCCCCCCTCTCAGACCTCTCAGACCTCATCCCAGCCCGGTCTTTCTATGTATCTCTCCCTGACCAGACCATAGGACACCCCTCTCAGACCTCATCCCAGGCGGGTCTTCCCATGTATCCCTCCCTGACCAGACCATAGGACACCCCTCTCAGACCTCATCCCAGCCCGGTCTTCCCATGTATCCCTCTCTGACCAGACCATAGGACACCCCTCTCAGACCTCATTCCAGCCCAGTCTTCCCATGTATCCATCCCTGACCACACCATAGGACACCCCTCTCAGACCTCATCCCAGCCCGGTCTTCCCATGTATCCCTCCCTGACCAGACCATAGGACACCCCTCTCAGACCTCATCCCAGCCCGGTCTTCCCATGTATCCCTCTCTGACCAGACCATAGGACACCCCTCTCAGACCTCATCCCAGCCCGGTCTTCCCATGTATCCCTCCCTGACCAGACCATAGGACACCCCTCTCAGACCTCTCAGACCTCATCCCAGCCCGGTCTTCCGATGTATCCCTCTCTGAGCAGACCATAGGACACCCCTCTCAGACCTCATCCCAGCCCGGTCTTCCCATGTATCCCTCCCTGACCAGACCATAGGACACCCTTCTCAGACCTCTCAGACCTCATCCCAGCCCGGTCTTCCCATGTACCCTCCCTCCCTTACCAGACCATAGGCCCCCCCTCTCAGACCTCTCAGACCTCATCCCAGCCCGGTCTTCCCATGTATCCCTCCCTGACCAGACCATAGGACACCCCTCTCAGACCTCATCCCAGGCGGGTCTTCCCATGTATCCCTCCCTGACCAGACCATAGGACACCCCTTTCAGACCTCTCAGACCTCATCCCAGCCTGGTCTTCCCATGTATTCTTCGCTGACTAGACAATCGGACACCCCTCTCAGGCCTCATCCCAGCCCAGTCTTCCCATGTATCTTCCGCCCCTGACCAGACCATAGGACACCCCTCTCAGACCTCATCCCAGCCCGGTCTTCCCACGTATCCCTCCCTGACCAGACCATAGGACACCCCTCTCAGACCTCTCAGACCTCATCCCAGCCCGGTCTTCCGATGTATCCCTCTCTGAGCAGACCATAGGACACCCCTCTCAGACCTCATCCCAGCCCGGTCTTCCCATGTATCCCTCCCTGACCAGACCATAGGACACCCTTCTCAGACCTCTCAGACCTCATCCCAGCCCGGTCTTCCCATGTACCCTCCCTCCCTGACCAGACCATAGGCCCCCCCTCTCAGACCTCTCAGACCTCATCCCAGCCCGGTCTTTCTATGTATCTCTCCCTGACCAGACCATAGGACACCCCTCTCAGACCTCATCCCAGGCGGGTCTTCCCATGTATCCCTCCCTGACCAGACCATAGGACACCCCTCTCAGACCTCATCCCAGGCGGGTCTTCCCATGTATCCCTCTCTGACCAGACCATAGGACACCCCTCTCAGACCTCATTCCAGCCCAGTCTTCCCATGTATCCATCCCTGACCACACCATAGGACACCCCTCTCAGACCTCATCCCAGCCCGGTCTTCCCATGTATCCCTCCCTGACCAGACCATAGGACACCCCTCTCAGACCTCATCCCAGCCCGGTCTTCCCATGTATCCCTCTCTGACCAGACCATAGGACACCCCTCTCAGACCTCATCCCAGCCCGGTCTTCCCATGTATCCCTCCCTGACCAGACCATAGGACACCCCTCTCAGACCTCATCCCAGCCCGGTCTTGCCATGTATCCCTCCCAACCCAGTCCGGACTTTTCTGACCAGATCAGTCTTCCCTATTGGACTGCATTCCAGTCACGCACTTCTGTCTATTCTAACTTGGCGTTCCTATTGTTACACCTGCTCTTCATCACTTGCAGTGCCGCCTGCCACCCGCCCCCCCTCCCCCCTTCCCCATTCCCGCTACCCCCAACAACCAGTCAACCCCATTGGCACGCCCCCTCCCCCCCTACTACCCCCCAAACACATTTTCTACCCACATTTTTCTCTTTCCCTTCAATGTGGCAATGTAGCAAAGACGCCACGAACTATGGATATTTATCTATGGACGTTAGTCCTGAGTCCGGGTGGATAGAGGACATGGAGTGGGATCTATGGACACAGGACATGGAGTGGGATCTATGGACATTAGTCCTGACTCGGGGTGGACACGTGACATAGAGTGGGATCTATGGACGTTAGTCCTGACTCGGGGTGGACACAAGACATGGAGTAGGATCTATGGACATTAGTCCTGACTCGGGGTGGACACAGGACATGGAGTGGGATCTATGGACACAGGACATGGAGTGGGATCTATGGACATTAGTCCTGACTCGGGGTGGACACAGGACATGGAGTGGGATCTATGGACACAGGACATGAAGTGGGATCTATGGACATTAGTCCTGACTCGGGGTGGACACAGGACATGGAGTGGGATCTATGGACGTTAGTCTTGACTCGGGGTGGACACGTGACATGGAGTGGGATCTATGGACACAGGACATGGAGTGGGATCTATTGACACAGGACATGGAGTGGGATCTATAGACACAGGACATGGAGTGGGATCTATGGACATTAGTCCTGACTCGGGGTGGACACAGGACATGGAGTGGGATCCATGGACACAGGACATGGAGTGGGATCTATGGACACAAGACATGGAGTGGGATCTATGGACATTAGTCCTGACTCGGGGTGGACACAGGACATGGAGTGGGATCTATGGACATTAGTCCTGACTCGGGGTGGACACAGGACATGGAGTGGGATCTATGGACGTTAGTCTTGACTCGGGGTGGACGCAGGACATGGAGTGGGATCTATGGACACAGAACCTGGAGTGGGATCTATGGACGCAGGACATGGAGTGGGATCTATGGACATTAGTCCTGACTCGGGTTGGACACAGGACATGGAGTGGGATCTATGGACACAGAACCTGGAGTGGGATCTATGGACGCAGGACATGGAGTGGGATCTATGGACATTAGTCCTGACTCGGGTTGGACACAGTACATGGAGTGGGATCTATGGACACAGAACCTGGAGTGGGATCTATGGACGCAGCACATGGAGTGGGATCTATGGACATTAGTCCTGACTCGGGTTGGACACAGGACATGGAGTGGGATCTATGGACACAGAACCTGGAGTGGGATCTATGGACATTAGTCCTGACTCGGGGTGGACACAGGACATGGAGTGGGATCTATGGACATTAGTCCTGACTCGGGGTGGACACAGGACATGGAGTGGGATCTATGGACGTTAGTCTTGACTCGGGGTGGACGCAGGACATGGAGTGGGATCTATGGACACAGAACCTGGAGTGGGATCTATGGACGCAGCACATGGAGTGGGATCTATGGACATTAGTCCTGACTCGGGTTGGACACAGGACATGGAGTGGGATCTATGGACACAGAACCTGGAGTGGGATCTATGGACATTAGTCCTGACTCGGGGTGGACACAGGACATGGAGTGGGATCTATGGACATTAGTCCTGACTCGGGGTGGACACAGGACATGGAGTGGGATCTATGGACGTTAGTCTTGACTCGGGTTGGACACAGTACATGGAGTGGGATCTATGGACACAGAACCTGGAGTGGGATCTATGGACGCAGCACATGGAGTGGGATCTATGGACATTAGTCCTGACTCGGGTTGGACACAGGACATGGAGTGGGATCTATGGACACAGAATCTGGAGTGGGATCTATGGACGCAGGACATGGAGTGGGATCTACGAACATTAGTCCTGACACGGGGTGGACACGTGACATGGAGTGGGATCTATGGACGCAGAACATGGGGTTGGATCTATGGACATTAGTCCTGACTCGGGTTGGACACAGGACATGGAGTGGGATCTATGGACACAGGACATGGAGTGGGATCTATGGACACAGGACATGGAGTGGAATCTATGGACACAGGACATGGAGTGGGATCTATGGACACAGGACATGGAGTGGGATCTATGGACACAGGACATGGAGTGGGATCTATGGACACAGGACATGGAGTGGGATCTATGAACATTAGTCCTCACTCGGGGTGGACACGTGACATAGAGTGGGATCTATGGACGTTAGTCCTGACTCGGGGTGGACGCAGGACATGGAGTGGGATCTATGGACGTTAGTCTTGACTCGGGGTGGACACAGGACATGGAGTAGGATATATGGACATTAGTCCTGACTCGGGGTGGACACCGGACATGGAGTGGGATCGACATTAGTCCTGACTCGGGTTGGACACAGGACATGGAGTGGGATCTATGGACACAGGACAAGAAGTGGGATCTATGGACATAGGACAAGGAGTGGGATCTATGGACACAGGACAAGGAGTGGGATCTATGGACATAGGACATAGAGTGAGATGGACGCTTGGAACGGATGAACTTAACCACTTTTGTAGCCAAAACGGGCTAAGGAACGAATAATATGTTTGACCATTCCCCAAACTAAGTTAACGCGTGTTGGTCGTTATGTCACCAACAAACGATTTTTGTCTGGAACTATTGGCAATGACTTAGTAAGTTTAAGTTACTAAGAATAGTGAGGCAGAGATATCAATATTGAAGATGATTGACTTCGAGGCACTCTTTTCGAAAGAGCGTTCCAGGTTTGATGCAATTTCAAGCGAAGCTCACCAATGAGCTGATGATCTTTACGCTGTTGATCAGTTTCCCCAGCCTACCTCCCCCCCCCCGTCGCCCCCCCACCCCCTCCCGCCATTCCCGCCTCACAACGCGTTGGCAGCCTGACCCGCCGTACCCAGGACACCGGCGTGACAAGTCCCTCTCGTTGCCATGGAGACAGCCCCGGAAACACGCTGTCCAGCAATTACACGTCACGCATGACTGCGCAGCTCCCTGGGTCTGGCAACCCCAGCGGACCGTGGCTGGGAGGGGGGGGGGCTGTGGGGGGAGGGGGGGGGGAAGGAGAAAGTGGGGGGGGTCAAGCCAATTGGGACCTCCCGAGCTGGTCGGGCGGCGGGGACAGCCGGGGACGGCGGTGGCTGGTCGCCCGCCGGCTATGCGGTCGCCACGCCCCCCCCCCCACCTCTCCTCCCTCCTCCTCCCTCCCTCCTCCGTCCTTCCTAGCCCGAGACCCGGCCATGTCTCCCTACCCGCACCCCCACCCCACCACGGCCATCCCGCTCCCCTAATCCCTGTCCCTCAGCCCACCGCGTCGTGAATAATTCACGGTAATTAGATTAACAGAGGACTTTCAATTCTCGCCAGCTTCTGTCTTAATTACAATACGCCGGTCGACCCCACCACACCGCCCTCCTTCACCCCTTCACGCCCACCCCTCTCTGTCTCCCTGTGCTGTGGGCTGGTGGTGTCGCCGGGGTGCACCGTTGTTGTGGCGGTGACGGTGAACTGAAAGCTGTGATACACACACCCGGCACGGGGGAGGGGGGCCGGTGGGGGGGGGGGGGTTAGGACGGGGGGTTGGCGGGGGGTGAACTGACACACACACAGACTGGCAACAACAGCGGACCCGGGTGCCCAAGGTCACCTGACAAGGGCATGCTCGGGGGTCAGAGGGTGTCGTTTGCTGGAGGCTGGGGTGTCGTCTGCTAGAGGCAGGGGTGTCATCTGCTACAGGCCGGGGTGGCGTCTGCTGGAGGCCGGGGTGTCGTCTACTGGAGGGTGAGGGTGTCTTCTGCTGGAGGCTGGCAGTGTCGTCTGCTGGAGGCCGGGGTGTCGTCTGCTGGAGGTTGGCGTGTTGTCTGCTGGGGGCCGGGGTGTCGTCGGCTGGAGACTGGGGTGTCGTCTGCTGGAGGCCGGGGTGTCGTCTGCTGGAGGCTGGGGGTGTCGTTCGCTGGAGACTGCGGTGTCGTATGCTGAAGGGCAGGGCGTGTCGTAAGCTAGAGACCGGGGTGTCATCTTCTGGAGGCCGGGGTGTCGTCTGCTGGAGGCTGGGGTGTCGTCTGCTGGGAGCTGGGGGGGTGGTCTGCTGGAGGCTGGGGTGTCGTCTGCTTGAGGCCGGGGTGCCGTCTGCTGGAGGCCGGGGTCTCGTCTGCTGGTGGCCGATGTGTCGTCTGTTGGAGGCTGCGGTGCCGTCTGCCGAAAGCCGGCGTGTCGTCTGCTGGAGGCCGGGGTGTCGTCTGCTGGAGGCTGCGGTGCCGTCTGCCGAAAGCCGGCGTGTCGTCTGCTGGAGGCCGGGGTGTCGTCTGCTGGGAGCTGGGGGGGTCGTCTGCTGGAGGCTGGGGTGTCGTCTGCTTGAGGCCGGGATATCGTCTGTTGGAGGCCGGGGTCTCGTCTGCTGGAGGCCGGGGTCTCGTCTGCTGGTGGCCGATGTGTCGTCTGCTGGAGGCTGCGGTGCCGTCTGCCGAAAGCCGGCGTGTCGTCTGCTGGAGGCTGGGGTGTCGTCTGCTGAAGGCCGGCGTGTCGTCTGCTGGAGGCCGGGGTGTCGTCTGCTTGAGGCCGGGATATCGTCTGTTGGAGGCCGGGGTCTCGTCTGCTGGAGGCCGGGGTCTCGTCTGCTGGTGGCCGATGTGTCGTCTGCTGGAGGCTGCGGTGCCGTCTGCCGAAAGCCGGCGTGTCGTCTGCTGGAGGCTGGGGTGTCGTCTGCTGAAGGCCGGCGTGTCGTCTGCTGGAGGCCGGGGTGTCGTCTGCTTGAGGCCGGGATATCGTCTGTTGGAGGCCGGGGTCTCGTCTGCTGGAGGCCGGGGTCTCGTCTGCTGGTGGCCGATGTGTCGTCTGCTGGAGGCTGCGGTGCCGTCTGCTGAAAGCCGGCGTGTCGTCTGCTGGAGGCTGGGGTGTCGTCTGCTGAAGGCCGGCGTGTCGTCTGCTGGAGGCCGGGGTGTCGTCTGCTGGGGGCTGGGGGTGTCGTCTGCTGAAGACCGGCGTGTCGTCTGCTGAAGGCCGGCGTGTCGTCTGCTGAAGGCCGGCGTGTCGTCTGTTGGAGGCCGGGGTGTCGTCTGCTGGGGGCCGGCGTCTCGTCTGCTGAAGGCCGGCGTGTCGTCTGCTGAAGGCCGGCGTGTCGTCTGCTGGAGGCCGGGGTGTCGTCTGTTGGAGGCCGGGGTGTCGTCTGCTGAAGGCCGGCGTGTCGTCTGCTGGAGGCTGGGGTGTCGTCTGCTGAAGACCGGCGTGTCGTCTGCTGAAGGCCGGCGTGTCGTCTGTTGGAGGTCGGGGTGTCGTCTGCTGGGGGCCGGCGTCTCGTCTGCTGAAGGCCGGCGTGTCGTCTGCTGGAGGCCGGGGTGTCGTCTGCTGGGGGCTGGGGGTGTCGTCTGCTGAAGACCGGCGTGTCGTCTGCTGAAGGCCGGCGTGTCGTCTGTTGGAGGCCGGGGTGTCGTCTGCTGGAGGCCGGCGTGTCGTCTGCTGGAGGCCGGGGTGTCGTCTGCTGGGGGCTGGGGGTGTCGTCTGCTGAAGACCGGCGTGTCGTCTGCTGGATGCAGAAATGTCGTCTGCTACAGGCCGGGGCGCCGTCTGTGGGTATTGAAACGATACTCAGACAAAGCAGTTAGTAGACGACTTAAGGTCGGGATGTAAATACTACGAAAAGACATGCATGTATTTGAATAACATTTAAATATTTAAATAATCCGATTTAGTGTACAATGTATCACCATCTGGATTCCGAGTCACGGCCTGATGATGGTGGGTTAGTGGGGTATGGAGACGTGCCAGGCGATGCCTCCTCAAATAACACTGGCGTGTTTCCAATCCTTTTGCGACTTCAACTAATCAATACATCTCAAAGTCAACCGATGATTGTTATTGATATATTTTGCTTAATATATTTCAAGATGAATATTTCCGTGTTGTCGCCCCGGGTTTTAAACACACTACATACGATAAATTCGGGGCTTTGCTTATCTGGCGGACCTGAATATCTCTTACAAAACTGGTGACCTGAACGCTTATTTATTACCCCGTTTGTTGCAGTGGCAGGATAACAAAACTATTCCATACAACGATAAACACACATCAAGAGACGGAGATAGAGAGATACAGGGTTGGTTGGTGAAGAGAGGGGGTGGGGAAGATATCGGCCTGGCGTTGACAGAACAACACACATCAAGAGTGAACTTCCGACGAAGTATCGACCCGCGGAGACGCCCGTTACCAATTGTCGTCTGCTGTGCGCGCTTCGCATGAGGAGGACGTTCAATTGGCGGGAAATCGCGCGCCGTCACACTGACCGTGTTAGTGGACTTGGCCATCCGAGTGCCCCCATCCCCTCCCCATCCCCACCCTCCAGTGAATGACCGCCAGGACAGTGGGATAGGAGAGGGACAGGGGGAGGGGAGGATTGGAGCGGCGGGTTTCGGGAGGGGAAGGAGGGGTAGAGAGGGTTTGTCGCTTTACTTCCGACTGCCGCTGACTGGCTACAATTCGCTACAACATATAATCTAAAGGATGGGATTTCAAAATCCATACCACAACAGATGGTGACCGTACCTGGGGTTTGATGAATGCCTGGTCCTGGCCTGGCCGGGTGGGGTGGGTTTGTGTGGGGGGGGAGGGGGGGGGCACCGGTGGGGACGGTCTGTCCCATCAGAGTGATGTACATACACTACCGGTGGTCGTTGGGACGGCAGATTTGTCCCGGCGATAGGGGGTAGGTGTGTAACTGGGATGGGGGAGGGGAAGTGGGGAAGGGTGACTCTCCCGGCGATTATTGAAAATCATTGACATTTATATATACAGGTATTTTTGTCCATTCCCGTGTTTGGTCGTCGCGTGATGCCGTTTTTGTGGTGATGGGGACGATGGTGATGATGATGGTCATGGCGGGCGCTATAACTGTCCTTATCGTCATATGTCGATAGTTGGGGTGTGGTGATGGCGGGCGCCATAACTGTCATTATGTCGATAGTTGGGGTGCGTGGATGATGGCAATGATAAGGTGATGGCAGAGGTGGCGATGAGGGTGTTAGTACTAATGATGGTACTAATTGTTATGGGTGAGGGTGGCACAAGTTATGGATCAGGGTCGATGATGGGAGCGATGGCGATGATAAGTGATGGTGATGGTGATGGTGATGGTGATGGTGATGGTGATGGTGATGGTGATGCACGTTAAGATGACGATGGTGGTGGTGATATAGTAGCAATGGTGACAGTAGTGATGGTGACATTGATGGTGACGGTAGTAATGGTGACGGTAGTGATGGTGACGGTAGTAATGGTGACGGTAGTGATGGTGACGGTAGTGATGGTGACGGTAGTGATGGTGACGGTAGTAATGGTGACGGTAGTGATGGTGACGGTAGTAATGGTGACGGTAGTGATGGTGACGGTAGTGATGGTTACGTAGTGATGGTGACGGTAGTGATGGTGACGGTAGTAATGGGGACGGTAGTGATGGTGACGGTAGTGATGGTGACGGTAGTGATGGTGACGGTAGTGATGGTGACGGTAGTGATGGTGACGGTAGTGATGGTGACGGTAGTGATGGTGACGGTAGTAATGGTGACGGTAGTGATGGTGACGGTAGTAATGGTGACGGTAGTGATGGTGACGGTAGTGATGGTGATGGAAGTAATGGTGACGGTAGTGATGGTGATGGAA
>CAXHSH010000881.1:0-112665 GCA_964019135.1 Arenicola marina
CAGTCCCACCCCGGAAGGCCGACAGGACAGTCCCACCCCGGGAGGCCAACAGGACATTCCCACCTCGGGAGGCCCATAGGACAGTTCCAACCCAGGAGGCCGATAGGACAGTCCCACCCCGAGAGGCCGACAGGACAGTCCCACCCGGGAGGCCAACAGGACGGTTCCACCCCGGGAGGCTGATAGGACGGTCCCACAACGGGAGGCCGCTAGGACAGTCCCACCCCGGGAGGCCTATAGGACAGTCCCACCCCGGGAGGCCAACAGATCAGACCCACCATGGGAGGCTGACAGGACAGTTCCACCCCGGGAGGCCGATAGGACAGTACCACGCCGGGAGGTCGATAGGGCAGTCCCACCCCGGGAGGCCAACAGATCAGCCCCACCCCGGGAGGCTGACAGGACAGTCATACCCGGGAGGCCTATACGACAGTCCCACCCCGGGAGGCCGATACGACAGTCTCACCCCAGGAGGGCGATCGGACAGTCCCACCCCGGGAGGCCGATAAGACAGTCCCACCCCGGGAGGCCGATAGGTCAGTCCTACCCCGGGAGGCCGATAGGACCGTCCCACACCGGGAGACCGATACGACAGTCCCACCTCGGGAGACCAGTAGGACAGTCCCACCCCGGGAGGCCGATAGGACAGTCCTACCCCGGGGGGCCGATAGGACAGTCCGACCCCGGGAGGCCGATAGGTCAGTCCCACCCCGGGAGGCCGATAGGACAGTCCCAACTCGGGAGGCCGATAGGACAGCGCCACCCCGGAGGCTGATAGGACAGTCCCACCCCGGGAGGCCGATAGGACAGTCCGACCCCGGGAGGCCGACAGGACAGTCCCACCCCGGGAGGCCGATAGGTCAGTCCCACCCCGGGAGGCCGATAGGACCGTCCCACACCGGGCTACCGATACGACAGTCCCAACCCGGGAGGCCAATAGGACAGTACCACCCCGGGAGGCCAACAGGACAGTCCCACCCCGGGAGGCCGATAGGTCAGTCCCATCCCGGAAGGCCGATGGGACCGTCCCACACCGGGAGACCGATACGACAGTCCCAACCCGGGAGGCCGATAGGACAGTACCACTCCGGGAGGCCGACAGGACAGTCCGACCCCGGGAGGCTGATAGGACAGTTCCACCCGGGGAGGGTGATTGGACAGTACAACCCTGGGAGGGTGACAGGACAGTCCCACCCCGGGAGGCTGATAGGACAGTCCCACCCCGGGAGGCCGATAGGACAGTCCCACCCCGGGTGGGCGACAGGACAGTCCCACCCCGGGAGGCCGATAGGACAGTCCCACCCCGGGAGGCCGATAAGACAGTCCCACCTCGGGAAACCAGTAGGACAGTCCCACCCCAGGAGGCCGATAGGACAGTCCCACCCCGGGAGGGCGATAGCACAGTCCCACTCCGAGAGGCCGATACGACAGTCCCACCCCGACAGGGCGATAGGACAGTCCTACCCGATGAGGCCGATGGGACAGTCCCACCCCGGGAAGCCGACAGGACAGTCCCAGCCCTGGAGGCCGATAAGACGGCCCCACCTCGAGAGACCAGTAGGACAGTCCCACCCCGGGAGGCCGATAGAACAGTCCGACCCCGGGAGGCCGATAGGACAGTCCTACCCCGGGAGGGTGATTGGACAGTCCCACCCCGGAAGGCCGACAGGACAGTCCCACCCCGGGAGGCCAACAGGACATTCCCACCTCGGGAGGCCCATAGGACAGTTCCAACCCAGGAGGCCGATAGGACAGTCCCACCCCGAGAGGCCGACAGGACAGTCCCACCCGGGAGGCCAACAGGACGGTTCCACCCCGGGAGGCTGATAGGACAGTCCCACAACGGGAGGCCGCTAGGACAGTCCCACCCCGGGAGGCCTATAGGACAGTCCCACCCCGGGAGGCCAACAGATCAGACCCACCATGGGAGGCTGACAGGACAGTTCCACCCCGGGAGGCCGATAGGACAGTCCCACGCCGGGAGGTCGATAGGGCAGTCCCACCCCGGGAGGCCAACAGATCAGCCCCACCCCGGGAGGCTGACAGGACAGTCATACCCGGGAGGCCTATACGACAGACCCACCCCGGGAGGCCGATAGGACAGTCTCACCCCAGGAGGGCGATCGGACAGTCCCACCCCGGGAGGCCGATAAGACAGTCCCACCCCGGGAGGCCGATAGATCAGTCCTACCCCGAGAGGCCGATAGGACCGTCCCACACCGGGAGACCGATACGACAGTCCCACCTCGGGAGACCAGTAGGACAGTACCACCCCGGGAGGCCAACAGGACAGTCCCACCCCGGGAGGCCGATAGGTCAGTCCCATCCCGGAAGGCCGACAGGACAGTCCCAGCCCTGGAGGCCGATAAGACGGCCCCACCTCGAGAGACCAGTAGGACAGTCCCACCCCGGGAGGCCGATAGAACAGTCCGACCCCGGGAGGCCGATAGGACAGTCCTACCCCGGGAGGGTGATTGGACAGTCCCACACCGGGAGACCGATAGGACAGTCCCACCCCGGGAGGCCGATAAGACAGTCTAACCTCGGGAGACCAGTAGGACAGTCCCACACCGGGAGGCCGATAGGACAGTCCCAACCCGGGAGGCCGATAGGACAGTCCCAACCCGGGAGGCCGATTGGTCAGTCCCACCCCGGGAGGCCGATAGGACAGTCCCACACCGGGAGACCGATACGACAGTCCAACCCCGGGAGGTTGACAAGACAGTCCCACCCCGGGAGTGGTGAAAGGACAGTACCACCCCGGTAGGCCGACAGGACAGTCCCACCCCGGGAGGCCGATAGGACAGTCCCACCCCGAGAGGCTGGTAGGACAGCCCCACCCCGGGAGGCCGATAAGACCGTCCCAAACCGGGAGACCGATACGACAGTCCCAACCCGGGAGGCCGATAGGACAGTCCCACCCGGGAGGCCGACAGGACCGTCCCACCTCGGGAGGCCGATAGGACATTCCCACCCCGGGAGGCCGATAGGACCGTCCCAACCCGGGAGGCCGACAGGACAGTCCCATCCCGGGAGGCCGATAGGACATTCCCACCCCGGGAGGCCGATAGGACCGTTCCACCTCGGGAGGCCGACAGGACAGTCCCACCTCGGGAGACCGATACGACAGTTCCACCCCGGAAGACCGACAGGACAGTCCCACCCCGGGATAGGACCGTCCCACCCCGGGAGGCCGATAGCACAGTCCCACCTCGGGAGACCGATACGACAGTCCCACCCCGGGAGGCCGACAGGACAGTCCCACCCCGGGAGGCCGACAGGACAGTCCCATCCTGGGAGGCCGATAGGACAGTCTCACCCCGGGAGGCCGATAGGACCGTCCCACCCCGGGAGGCCCATAGCACAGTCCCACCCCGGGAGGCCGATAGGACAGTCCCACCTCGGGAGGCCGATAGGACAGTCTCACCCCGGGAGGCCGATAGGACCGTCCCACCCCGGGAGGCCGATAGCACAGTCCCACCCCGGGAGGCCGATTGGACCGTCCCACCTCGGGAGGCCGACAGGACAGTCCCACCCCGGGAGGCCGACAAGACAGTTCCACCCCGGGACGTTGACAGGACAGTCCCACCCTGGGAGGGTGACAGGACAGTAACACCCCGGGAGGCCGATAGGACAGTCCCACCTCGGGAGACCGATACGACAGTCCCACACTGGGAGGCCGACAGGACAGTCTCACCTCGGGAGGCCGATAGGACAATCCCATCCCGGGAGGCTGATAGGACAGTCTCACCCCGGGAGGGCGACAGGACCGTCCAACCCCGGGAGGCTGATACGACAGTCCCACCCCTGGAGACCGATAGGACAGTCCCACCCCGGGAGGCCGATAGGACAGTCCCACCCCGGGAGACCAGTAGGACAGTCCCACCCCGGGTGGCCGATAGGACAGTCCCACCCCGGGTGGCCGATAGGACAGTCCCACCCCGGGAGGCCGATAGGACAGTCCCACCAGGGGAATGCGATAAGACAGTCCCACCCCGGGAGGGCGATAGGACAGTCCCACCCCGGGAGGCCGATAGGACAGTCCCAGCCCGGGAGGCCGATAGGACAGTCCCACCCCGGGAGGCCGATAGGACAGTCCCACCCCGGGAGGCCGATAGGACAGTCCCACCCCGGGAGACCAGTAGGACAGTCCCACCCCGGGTGGCCGATAGGACAGTCCCACCCCGGGAGGCCGATAGGACAGTCCCACCCCGGGAGGCCGATAGGACAGTCCCACCCCGGGAGACCAGTAGGACAGTCCCACCCCGGGTGGCCGATAGGACAATCCCACCCCGGGAGGCCGATAGGACAGTCCCACCCGGGGAGACCAGTAGGGCAGTCCCACCCCGGTTGGCCGATAGGACAGTCCCACCCCGGGAGGCCGATAGGACAGTCCCACCCCGGGTGGCCGATAGGACAGTCCCACCCCGGGTGGCCGATAGGACAGTCCCACCCCGGGAGGCCGATAGGACAGCCCCACCCCGGGAGGCCGATAGGACAGTCCCACCCCGGGAGGCCGATAGGACAGTCCCACCCCGGGTGGCCGATAGGACAGTCCCACCCCGGGTGGCCGATAGGACAGTCCCACCCCGGGAGGCCGATAGGACAGTCCCACCCCGGGAGGCCGATAGGACAGTCTCACCCCAGGAGGGAGATCGGACAGTCCCAGCCCGGGAGGCCGATAAGCCAGTCCCACCCCGGGAGGCCGATAGGTCAGTCCTACCCCGGGAGGCCGATAGGACCGTCCCACACCGGGAGACCGATACGACAGTCCCACCTCGGGAGACCAGTAGGACAGTCCCACCCCGGGAGGCCGATAGGACAGTCCTACCCCGGGGGGCCGATAGGACAGTCCGACCCCGGGAGCCCGATAGGTCAGTCCCACCCCGGGAGGCCGATATGACAGTCCCAACTCGGGAGGCCGATAGGACAGCGCCACCCCGGGAGGCTGATAGGACAGTCCCACCCCGGGAGGCCGATAGGACAGTCCGACCCCGGGAGGCCGACAGGACAGTCCCATCCCGGGAGGCCGATAGGTCAGTCCCACCCCGGGAGGCCGATAGGACCGTCCCACACCGGGAGACCGATACGACAGTCCCAACCCGGGAGGCCGAAAGGACAGTACCACCCCGGGAGGCCGACAGGACAGTCCGACCCCGGGAGCCCGATAGGACAGTTCCACCCCGGGAGGGTGATTGGACAGTACAACCCTGGGAGGGTGACAGGACAGTCCCACCCCGCGAGGCTGATAGGACAGTCTCACCCCGGGAGGCCGATAGGACAGTCCCACCCCGGGTGGGCGACAGGACAGTCCCACCCCGGGAGGCCGATAGGACAGTCCCACCCCGGGAGGCCGAAAAGACAGTCCCACCTCGGGAGACCAGTAGGACAGTCCCACCCCAGGAGGCCGATAGGACAGTCCCACCCCGGGAGGGCGATAGCACAGTCCCACTCCGAGAGGCCGATACGACAGTCCCACCCCGACAGGGCGATAGGACAGTCCTACCCGGTGAGGCCGATGGGACAGTCCCACCCCGGGAGGCCGATAGGACAGTCCCAGCCCTGGAGGCCCATAAGACGGCCCCATCTCGAGAGACCAGTAGGACAGTCCCACCCCGGGAGGCCGATAGAACAGTCCGACCCCGGGAGGCCGATAGGACAGTCCTACCCCGGGAGGGTGATTGGACAGTCCCACACCGGGAGACCGATAGGACAGTCCCACCCCGGGAAGCCGATAAGACAGTCTAACCTCGGGAGACCAGTAGGACAGTCCCACACCGGGAGGCCGATAGGACAGTCCCACCCCGGGAGGCCGATAGGCCAGTCCCAACCCGGGAGGCCGATAGGTCAGTCCCACCCCGGGAGGCCGATAGGACAGTCCCACACCGGGAGACCGATACGACAGTCCAACCCCGGGAGGTTGACAAGACAGTCCCACTCCGGGAGTGGTGAAAGGACAGTACCACCCCGGTAGGCCGACAGGACAGTCCCACCCCGGGAGGCCGATAGGACAGTCCCACCCCGAGAGGCTGGTAGGACAGCCCCACCCCGGGAGGCCGATAAGACCGTCCCAAACCGGGAGACCGATACGACAGTCCCAACCCGGGAGGCCGATAGGACAGTCCCACCCGGGAGGCCGACAGGACCGTCCCACCTCGGGAGGCCGATAGGACATTCCCACCCCGGGAGGCCGATAGGACCGTCCCAACCCGGGAGGCCGACAGGACAGTCCCATCCCGGGAGGCCGATAGGACATTCCCACCCCGGGAGGCCGATAGGACCGTTCCACCTCGGGAGGCCGACAGGACAGTCCCACCTCGGGAGACCGATACGACAGTTCCACCCCGGAAGACCGACAGGACAGTCCCACCCAGGGATAGGACCGTCCCACCCCGCGAGGCCGATAGCACAGTCCCACCTCGGGAGACCGATACGACAGTCCCACCCCGGGAGGCCGACAGGACAGTCCCACCCCGGGAGGCCGACAGGACAGTCCCACCCTGGGAGGCCGATAGGACAGTCTCACCCCGGGAGGCCGATAGGACCGTCCCACCCCGGGAGGCCGATAGCACAGTCCCACCCCGGGAGGCCGATAGGACCGTCCCACCTCGGGAGGCCGATAGGACAGTCCCACCTCGGGAGACCGGTAGGACCGTCCCACCTCGGGAGGCCGATAGCACAGTCCCACCCCGGGAGGCCGATAGGACCGTCCCACCTCGGGAGGCCGATAGGACCGTCCCACCCCGGGAGGCCGATAGCACAGTCCCACCTCGGGAGACCGATACGACAGTCCCACCCCGGGAGGCCGACAGGACAGTCCCACCCCGGGAGGCCGATAGGACCGTCCCACCCCGGGAGGCCGATAGCACAGTCCCACCCCGGGAGGCCGATAGGACAGTCCCACCCCGGGAGGCCGATAGGACCGTCCCACCCCGGGAGGCCGATAGCACAGTCCCACCCCGGGAGGCCGATAGGACCGTCCCACCTCGGGAGGCCGATAGGACAGTCTCACCCCGGGAGGCCGATAGGACCGTCCCACCGCGGGAGGGTGACAGGACAGTAACACCCCGGGAGGCCGATAGGACAGTCCCACCTCGGGAGGCCGATAGGACAGTCTCACCCCGGGAGGCCGATAGGACCGTCCCACCTCGGGAGGGTGACAGGACAGTAACACCCCGGGAGGCCGATAGGACAGTCCCACACTGGGAGGCCGACAGGACAGTCTCACCTCGGGAGGCCGATAGGACAATCCCACCCCGGGAGGGCGATACGACAGTCCCACCCCGGGAGGGCGATAGCACAGTCCCACTCCGAGAGGCCGATACGACAGTCTCACCCCGGGAGGCCGATAGGACAGTCCCACCCCGGGAGGGCGATAGCACAGTCCCACTCCGAGAGGCCGATACGACAGTCTCACCCCGGGAGGCCGATACGACAGTCTCACCCCCGGGAGGCTGATAGGATAGTCACACCCCGGGAGGCCGACAGGACCGTCCCACCCCGGGAGGCTGATAGGACAGTACCACCCCGGGACACCGACAGGACCGTCCCACCCCGGGAGGCTGATAGGACAGTACCACCCCAGGAGACCGATAGGGCAGTCCCACCCCGGGAGACCGATAGGACAGTCCCACCCCGGGAGACAGATAGGGCAGTCCCACCCCGGGAGACCGATAGGGCAGTCGCACCCCAGGAGACAGATAGGACAGTCCCACCCCGGGAGACCGATAGGGCAGTCCCACCCCGGGAGACCGATAGGGTAGTCCCACCCCGGGAGACAGATAGGGCAGCCCTACCCCGGGAGGCTGATAGGACAGTCCCACCCCGGGAGACCGATAGGGCAGTCCCACCCCGGGAGACCGATAGGGCAGTCCCACCCCGGGAGACCGATAGGGCAGTCGCACCCCAGGAGACCGATAGGGCAGTCCCACCCCGGGAGACCGATAGGGCAGTCCCACCCCGGGAGACCGATAGGGCAGTCCCACCCCGGGAGGCCGACAAACAGTCCGACCCCGGGAGGCCCAAAGGACAGTCCTACCCCGGGAGGGTGATTGGACAGTCCCACACCGGGAGACCGATAGGACAGTCCCACCCCGGGAAGCCGATAAGACAGTCTAACCTCGGGAGACCAGTAGGACAGTCCCACACCGGGAGGCCGATAGGACAGTCCCACCCCGGGAGGCCGATAGGCCAGTCCCAACCCGGGAGGCCGATAGGTCAGTCCCACCCCGGGAGGCCGATAGGACAGTCCCACACCGGGAGACCGATACGACAGTCCAACCCCGGGAGGTTGACAAGACAGTCCCACTCCGGGAGTGGTGAAAGGACAGTACCACCCCGGTAGGCCGACAGGACAGTCCCACCCCGGGAGGCCGACAGGACAGTCCCACCCTGGGAGGCCGATAGGACAGTCTCACCCCGGGAGGCCGATAGGACCGTCCCACCCCGGGTGGCCGATAGCACAGTCCCACCCCGGGAGGCCGATAGGACCGTCCCACCTCGGGAGGCCGATAGGACAGTCCCACCTCGGGAGACCGATAGGACCGTCCCACCTCGGGAGGCCGATAGCACAGTCCCACCCCGGGAGGCCGATAGGACCGTCCCACCTCGGGAGGCCGATAGGACCGTCCCACCCCGGGAGGCCGATAGCACAGTCCCACCTCGGGAGACCGATACGACAGTCCCACCCCGGGAGGCCGACAGGACAGTCCCACCCCGGGAGGCCGACAGGACAGTCCCACCCTGGGAGGCCGATAGGACAGTCCCACCCCGGGAGGCCGATAGGACCGTCCCACCCCGGGAGGCCGATAGCACAGTCCCACCCCGGGAGGCCGATAGGACAGTCCCACCCCGGGAGGCCGATAGGACCGTCCCACCCCGGGAGGCCGATAGCACAGTCCCACCCCGGGAGGCCGATAGGACCGTCCCATCTCGGGAGGCCGATAGGACAGTCTCACCCCGGGAGGCCGATAGGGCCGTCCCACCCCGGGAGGCCGATAGCACAGTCCCACCCCGGGAGGCCGACAGGACAGTCCCACCCCGGGAGGCCGATAGGACAGTCTCACCCCGGGAGGCCGATAGGACCGTCCCACCCCGGGAGGCCGATAGCACAGTCCCACCCCGGGAGGCCGATAGGACCGTCCCACCTCGGGAGACCGACAGGACAGTCCCACCCCGGGAGGCCGACAAGACAGTTCCACCCCGGGACGTTGACAGGACAGTCCCACCCTGGGAGGGTGACAGGACAGTAACACCCCGGGAGGCCGATAGGACAGTCCCACCTCGGGAGACCGATACGACAGTCCCACACTGGGAGGCCGACAGGACAGTCTCACCTCGGGAGGCCGATAGGACAATCCCATCCCGGGAGGCTGATAGGACAGTCTCACCCTGGGAGGCCGATAGGACAGTCCCACCCCGGGAGGGCGATAGGACAGTCCCACCCGGGAGGGCGATAGCACAGTCCCACTCCGAGAGGCCGATACGACAGTCTCACCCCGGGAGGCCGATACGACAGTCTCACCCCGGGAGGCTGATAGGATAGTCACACCCCGGGAGGCCGACAGGACCGTCCCACCCCGGGAGGCTGATAGGACAGTACCACCCCGGGACACCGACAGGACCGTCCCACCCCGGGAGGCTGATAGGACAGTACCACCCCAGGAGACCGATAGGGCAGTCCCACCCCGGGAGACCGATAGGACAGTCCCACCCCGGGAGACAGATAGGGCAGTCCCACCCCGGGAGACCGATAGGGCAGTCGCACCCCAGGAGACAGATAGGACAGTCCCACCCCGGGAGACCGATAGGGCAGTCCCACCCCGGGAGACCGATAGGGTAGTCCCACCCCGGGAGACAGATAGGGCAGCCCTACCCCGGGAGGCTGATAGGACAGTCCCACCCCGGGAGACCGATAGGGCAGTCCCACCCCGGGAGACCGATAGGGCAGTCCCACCCCGGGAGACCGATAGGGCAGTCGCACCCCAGGAGACCGATAGGGCAGTCCCACCCCGGGAGACCGATAGGGCAGTCCCACCCCGGGAGACCGATAGGGCAGTCCCACCCCGGGAGGCCGACAAACAGTCCGACCCCGGGAGGCCCAAAGGACAGTCCTACCCCGGGAGGGTGATTGGACAGTCCCACACCGGGAGACCGATAGGACAGTCCCACCCCGGGAAGCCGATAAGACAGTCTAACCTCGGGAGACCAGTAGGACAGTCCCACACCGGGAGGCCGATAGGACAGTCCCACCCCGGGAGGCCGATAGGCCAGTCCCAACCCGGGAGGCCGATAGGTCAGTCCCACCCCGGGAGGCCGATAGGACAGTCCCACACCGGGAGACCGATACGACAGTCCAACCCCGGGAGGTTGACAAGACAGTCCCACTCCGGGAGTGGTGAAAGGACAGTACCACCCCGGTAGGCCGACAGGACAGTCCCACCCCGGGAGGCCGATAGGACAGTCCCACCCCGAGAGGCTGGTAGGACAGCCCCACCCCGGGAGGCCGATAAGACCGTCCCAAACCGGGAGACCGATACGACAGTCCCAACCCGGGAGGCCGATAGGACAGTCCCACCCGGGAGGCCGACAGGACCGTCCCACCTCGGGAGGCCGATAGGACATTCCCACCCCGGGAGGCCGATAGGACCGTCCCAACCCGGGAGGCCGACAGGACAGTCCCATCCCGGGAGGCCGATAGGACATTCCCACCCCGGGAGGCCGATAGGACCGTTCCACCTCGGGAGGCCGACAGGACAGTCCCACCTCGGGAGACCGATACGACAGTTCCACCCCGGGAGGCCGACAGGACCGTCCCACCCCGGGAGGCTGATACGACAGTCCCACCCCTGGAGACCGATAGGACAGTCACACCCCGGGAGGCCGATAGGGCAGTCCCACTCCGAGAGGCCGATACGACAGTCTCACCCCGGGAGGCCGATACGACAGTCTCACCCCGGGAGGCTGATAGGATAGTCACACCCCGGGACGCCGACAGGACCGTCCCACCCCGGGAGGCTGATAGGACAGTACCACCCCGGGACACCGACAGGACCGTCCCACCCCGGGTAGCGGATAGGACAGTACCACCCCAGGAGACCGATAGGGCAGTCCCACCCCGGGAGACCGATAGGACAGTCCCACCCCGGGAGACAGATAGGGCAGTCCCACCCCGGGAGACCGATAGGGCAGTCCCACCCCGGGAGACCGATAGGTTAGTCCCACCCCGGGAGACCGAAAGGGCAGTCCCACCCCGGGAGACAGGTAGGGTAGCCCTACCCCGGGATTACACTGGTATATAATATTGAGCAAAATGTAGCCAACGAAACAAATTGATATGATACCTACTGCTTGAATCTTTTCTTTGTCCTGTCCTTGTTTGCGGAATAGTTTACAGTTCAAACATAAGTGCAGTAACTTGACGCCATCGTCCATATTCGGTCCTGTACTGATTTTTCCTGTACCGGTTTTCTTGGCGTCTGTAATGTACATGAACACTTTCGCAATCTCCCAGTAGTTCGTGTTCCATGTTTTAACGTCAGTGTTTGGCCATATGCACCCGAAGCCGTCGGACGAAAGACCTGCAATAGCTGTCACCCATGGATCGCAGTTCTCGCATAATTTCTTTTTTGGCTTTCCTCCTGGTCCTAAATCCTCTGTACGACATGATCCACAGCAGGGTTCATGTTTATTTTTTTTACCATTATAAAACTTGCGTATTTTCTCTTCAGTTATACCGAGGAGCGCCTTGCGTACGCTCTGTAAACCCCATATTGCCTTCAGCCAGTTCATGTATCGTCGATCTCTAAACCGATCCGCTATGTTTAACTCCATCACAGGTTATGGTCACTGGTCACTGAAACATAAAATAAACAGACAGTGAACATCAACGCAAACAGGTGGGATACTTTTAATAAATTATATTTAGTTTCATTTCTAAACTACACATATAATTACAACAGTTCACCAACAGGACGTTTATCATGATCAACAGACCAATTCGAGTCAAGTTACAACCAGTACTCTTCTATATATGACTATTTTTTTAAATGGCAATACGTAACAACTGCAGTTATCAAATAGGCATAACAGCCTTGTTAGCTATCAAGTGGGTGGTTATCTTTCGTGCAAGAATATTTCAGTATACATGATACATTTTTTAAGCAGAAAGTGAATTTAATATGAGATTTCGTACAGACAAAAATGCCATATTTAAATGCACTGACGGACAAGTGGGAGTTTAGGCGGTACGCACAAACCCTCTCTTTTCCGGTTTATACCTCCCCCCACCCCCATCTCGTACGTTTCCGGATATCTCGTCCCATTCGTGAACCCCTTTCCAGTTGCAAACAGATATGTTATAAAAACACCACGGCTCTCCGGCCCACCCAGCCTGGTCCAACACCACGGCTCTCCCGTCCACCCAGCCTGGTCCAACACCGCGGCTCTCCCGCCCACCCAGCCTGGTCCAACACCACGGCTCCCCCGCCCACCCAGCCTGATCCAAAACCACGGCTCCCCCGCCCACCCAGCCTAGTCCAACACCGCGGCTCTCCCGCCCACCCAGCCTGGCCCAACACCGCGGCTCCCTCGCCCACCCAGCCTAGTCCAACACCACGGCTCTCCCGCCCACCCAGCCTGGTCCAATACCACGGCTCTCCCGCCCACCCAGCCTGGTCCAACACCGCGGCTCTATCGCCCACCCAGCCTGGTCCAACACCGCGGCTCTCCGCCCACGTTGCCTTGTCCAACACCACGACTCTCCGGCTCACCCAGCCGGGCCCAACACCGCGGCTCTCCCGCCCACCCAGTCTGGTCCAACACCACGGCTCTCCCGACCACCCAGCCTGGCCCAACACCGCGGCTCTCCCGCCCACCCAGCCTTGTCCAACACCACGGCTCTCCCGCCCACCCAGCCTGGTCCAACACCGCGGCTCTCTCGCCCACCCAGCCTGGTCCAACACCGCGGCTCTCCGCCCACGTTGCCTTGTCCAACACCACGACTCTCCGGCTCACCCAGCCGGGCCCAACACCGCGGCTCTCCCGCCCACCCAGTCTGGTCCAACACCACGGCTCTCCCGACCACCCAGCCTGGCCCAACACCGCGGCTCTCCCGCCCACCCAGCCTGGCCCAACACCGCGGCTCCCCCGCCCACCCAGCCTGGCCCAACACCGCGGCATCCCCGCCCACCCAGCCTAGTCCAACACCGCGGCTCTTCCGCCCACCCAGCCTGGCCCAACACCGCGGCTCCCCCGCCCACCCAGCCTAGTCCAACACCACGGCTCTCTCGCCCACCCAGCCTGGTCCAACACCACGGCTCCCCCGCCCACCCAGCCTAGTCCAACACCGCGGCTCTTCCGCCCACCCAGCCTGGCCCAACACCGCGGCTCCCCCGCCCACCCAGCCTAGTCCAACACCACGGCTCTCCCGCCCACCCAGCCTTGTCCAACACCACGGCTCTCCCGCCCACCCAGCCTGGTCCAACACCGCGGCTCTCTCCCCCACCAGCCTGGTCCAACACCGCGGCTCTCCGCCCACGTTGCCTTGTCCAACACCACGACTCTCCGGCTCACCCAGCCTGGTCCAACACCACGGCTCGCCCGCCCACCCAGCCTGGCACAACACCGCGGCTCTCCTGCCCATCCAGCCTTGTCCAACACCACGGCTCCCCCGCCCACCCAGCCTGGTCCAACACCGCAGCTCTCCCGCCTACCCAGCCTGGTCCAACACTACGGCTCTCCCGCCCACCCAGCCTGGTCCAAAACCACGGCTCCCCCGCCCACCCAGCCTAGTCCAACACCGCGGCTCTCCAGCCCACCCAGCCTGGTCCAACACCGCGGCTCCCCCGCCCACCCAGCCTAGTCCAACACCACGCCTCTCCCGCCCACCCAGCCTGGTCCAACACCACGGCTCTCGCGCCCACCCAGCCTGGTCCAAAACTGCGGCCCTCCCGCCCACAAAGCCTGGTCCAACACTGCGGCTCTCCCGCCCACCCAGGCTGGTCCAACACCACGGCTCCCCCGTCCACCCAGCCTGGCCCAACACCGCGGCTCCCCCGCCCACCCAGCCTAGTCCAACACCACGGCTCTCCCGCCCACCCAGCCTAGTCCAACACCGCGGCTCTCCCGTCCAACCAGCCTGGCCCAACACCACGGCTCTCCCGCCCACCCAGCCTGGCCCAGCACCGCGGCTCCCCCGCCCACCCAGCCTAGTCCAACACCACGGCTCTCCCGCCCACCCAGCCTGGCCCAACACCGCGGCTCTCCCGACCACCCAGCCTGGCCCAACACCGCGGCTCTCCCGCCCACCCAGCCTTGTCCAACACCACGGCTCCCCCGCCCACCCAGCCTGGTCCAACACCGCAGCTCTCCCGCCCACCCAGCCTTGTCCAACACTACGGCTCTCCCGCCCACCCAGCTTGGTCCAAAACCACGGCTCCCCCGCCCACCCAGCCTAGTCCAACACCGCGGCTCTCCCGCCCACCCAGCCTGGTCCAACACCGCGGGTCCCCCGCCCACCCAGCCTTGTCCAACACTACGGCTCCCCCGCCCACCCAGCCTAGTCCAACACCACGGCTCTCCCGCCCACCCATCCTGGTCCAACACCACGGCCCCTTGCGCTCACCCAGCTTGGCCCAACACCACGGCTCTCCCGCCCACCCAGCCTAGTCCAACACCGCGGATCTCCCGCCCACCCAGCCTGGCCCAACACCGCGGCTCCCCCGCCCATCCAGCCTAGTCCTACACCACGGCTCTCCCGCCCACCCAGCCTGGTCCAACACCACGGCTCTCCCGCCCACCCAGCCTGGTCCAACACTGCGGCTCTCCCGTCCACCCAGCCTGGTCCAACACTGCGGCTCTCCCGCCCACCCAGCCTGGTCCAACACTAGAGTTCTCCCGCCCACCCAGCTTGGCCCAACACCACGGCTCCCCCGCCCACCGGGCCTAGTCCAACACCGCGGCTCTCCCGCCCACCCAGCCTAGTCCAACACCGCGGCTCTCCCGCCCACCCAGCCTGGCCCAACACCACGGCTCTCCCGCCCACCCAGCCTGGTCCAAAACCACGGCTCCCCCGCCCACCCAGCCTAGTCCAACACCGCGGCTCTCCCGCCCACCCAGCCTAGTCCAACACCGCGTCTCCCCCGCCCACCCAACCTAGTCCAACACCACGGCTCTCCCGCCCACCCAGCCTGGCCCAACACCTCGGCTCCCCCGCCCACCCAGCCTAGTCCAACACCGCGACTCTCCCGCCCACCCAGCCTAGTCCAACACCACGGCTCTCCCGCCCACCCAGCCTGGCCCAACACCGCGGCTCCCCCGCCCACCCAGCCTAGTCCAACACCACGGCTCTCCCGCCCACCCAGCCTGGTCCAACACCACGGCTCTCCCGCCCACCCAGCCTAGTCCAACACCGCGGCTCTCCCGCCCACCCAGCCTGGCCCAACACCGCGGCTCCCCCGCCCACCCAGCCTAGTCCAACACCACGGCTCTCCCGCCCACCCAGCCTGGTCCAACACCACGGCTCTCCCGCCCACCCAGCCTGGTCCAACACTGCGGCTCTCCCGCCACCCAGCCTGGTCCAACACTGCGGTTCTCCCGCCCACCCAGCCTGGTCCAACACCAGAGTTCTCCCGCCCATCCAGCTTGGCCCAACAATACGGCTCCCCCGCCCAACCAGCCTAGTCCAACACCACGGCTCTCCCGCCCACCCAGCCTGGTCCAACACCACGGCTCTCCCGCCCACCCAGCCTGGTCCAATACTGCGGCTCTCCCGCCCACCCAGCCTGCCCAACACGGCGGCTCTCCCGCCCACCCAGCCTGGTCCAACACCAGAGTTCTCCCGCCCACCCAGCTTGGCCCAACACCACGGCTCTCCCGCCCACCCAGCCTGGTCTAACACCGCGGTTGTCCCGACCACAAAGCCTGGTTCAACACCACGGCTCTGCTGCCCACCCAGCTATGTCCATCACCAGGGCTCTCTCGCCGACCCAGCCTTGTCCAACACCGTGGCTCTCCCGCCTACCCAGCCTGATCCAACACCGCGGCTCCCCCGCCCACCCAGCCTGGCTCAACACCGCGGCTCCCCCGCCCACCGAGCCTAGTCCAACACCACGGCTCTCCCGCCCACCCAGCCTGGTCCAACACCACGGCTCTCCCGCCCACCCAGCCTGGTCCAACACTGCGGCTCTCCCGCCACCCAGCCTGGTCCAACACTGCGGCTCTCCCGCCCACCCAGCCTGGTCCAACACCAGAGTTCTCCCGCCCACCCAGCTTGGCCCAACAACACGGCTCCCCCGCCCACCCAGCCTAGTCCAACACCACGGCTCTCCCGCCCACCCATCCAACACCACGGCTCTCCCTCCCACACAGCCTGGGCCAATACTGCGGCTCTCCCGCCAACTCAGCCTGGTCCAACACTGCGGCTCTCCCGCCCACCCAGCCTGGTCCAACACCAGAGTTCTCCCGCCCACCCAGCTTGGCCCAACACCACGGCTCTCCCGCCCACCCAGCCTGGTCCAACACCACGGCTCCCCCAACCACCCAGCCTTGTCCAATACCGCGGCTCTCCCACCCACCCAGCCTGGTCCAACACCACGGCTCTGCCGCCCACCCAACTATGTCCAACACTACGGCTCTCCCGCCCACCCAGCCTGGCCCAACACCGCGGTTGTCCCGCCCACCCAGCCTGGTCCAACACCACGGCTCTCGCGCCCACCCAGCCTGGTCTAACACCGCGGTTGTCCCGACCACAAAGCCTTGTCCAACACCACGGCTCTGCTGCCCACCCAGCTATGTCCATCACCAGGGCTCTCTCGCCGACCCAGCCTTGTCCAACACCGCGGCTCTCCCGCCTACCCAGCCTGATCCAACACCGCGGCTCCCCCGCCCACCCAGCCTGGCCCAACACCGCGGCTCCCCCGCCAACCGAGCCTAGTCCAACACCACGGCTCTCCCGCCCACCCAGCCTAGTCCAACACTACGGCTCTCCCGCCCACCCAGCCTGGCCCAACACCGCGGTTGTCCCGCCCACCCGGCCTGGTCCAACACTGCGGCTCTCGCGCCCACCCAGCCTGGTCCAACACTACGGCTCTCGCGCCCACCCAGCCTGGCCCAACACCGCGGTTGTCCCGCCCACCCAGCCTGGCCCAACACCGCGGTTGTCCCGCCCACCCAGCCTGGTCCAACACCACGGCTCTCGCGCCCACCCAGCCTGGTCCAACACTGCGGCTCTCCCGCCCACCCAGCCTGGTCCAACACCACGGCTCTCCCGCCCCCCCAGCCTGGCCCAACACCGCGGCTCTCCCGCCCACCCAGCCTGGTCCAACACCACGGCTCTGCTGCCCACCCAGCTATGTCCAACACCAGGGCTCTCCCGCCCACCCAGCCTGGTCCAACACTGCGGCTCTCCCGCCCACCCAGCCTGGTCCAACACTGCGGCTCTCCCGCCCACCCAGCCTGGTCCAACACTGCGGCTCTCCCGCCCACCCAGCCTGGTCCAACACCAGAGTTCCCCCGCCCACCCAGCTTGGCCCAACACCGCGGCTCCCCCGCCCACCCAGCCTAGTCCAACACCACGGCTCTCCCGCCCACCCAGCCTAGTCTAACCCCCTCGGCTCCCCCGCCCACCCAGCCTAGTCCAACACCACGGCTCTCCCGCCCACCCAGCCTGGTACAAAACCACGGCTCCCCCGCCCACCCAGCCTAGTCCAACACCGCGGCTCTCCCGCCCACCCAGCCTGGCCCAACACCGCGGCTCCCCCGCCCACCCAGCCTAGTCCAACACCACGGCTCTCCCGCCCACCCAGCCTGGTCCAACACCACGGCTCTCCCGCCCACCCAGCCTTGTCCAACACCGCGGCTCTCTCGCCCGCCCAGCCTGGTCCAACACCGCGGCTCTCCGCCCACGTTGCCTTGTCCAACACCGCGGTTCTCCGCCCACGTTGCCTTGTCCAACACCGCGGCTCTCCCGCCCACCCAGCCTGGCACAACACCGCGGCTCTCCCGCCCACCCAGCCTGGTCTAACACCGCGGTTGTCCCGACCACAAAGCCTTGTCCAACACCACGGCTCTGCTGCCCACCCAGCTATGTCCATCACCAGGGCTCTCTCGCCGGCCCAGCCTTGTCCAACACCGCGGCTCTCCCGCCTACCCAGCCTGATCCAACACCGCGGCTCCCCCGCCCACCCAGCCTGGCCCAACACCGCGGCTCCCCCGCCCACCGAGCCTAGTCCAACACCACGGCTCTCCCGCCCACCCAGCCTAGTCCAACACCACGGCTCTCCCGCCCACCCAGCCTGGTCCAACACCACGGCTCTCACGCCAACCCAGCCTGGTCCAACACTGCGGCTCTCCCGCCCACCCAGCCTGGTCCAACACCAGAGTTCTCCCGCCTACCCAGCTTGGCCCAACACCACGGCTCTCCCGCCCACCCAGCTTGGCCCAACACCACGGCTCTCCCGCCCACCCAGCCTGGTCCAACACCACGGCTCCCCCACCCACCCAGCCTTGTCCAACACCGCGGCTCTCCCACCCACCCAGCCTGGTCCAACACCACGGCTCTGCCGCCCACCCAACTATGTCCAACACCACGGCTCTCCCGCCCACCCAGAGTGGCCCAACACCGCGGCTCTCCCGCCCACCCAGCCTGGTCTAACACCGCGGTTGTCCCGACCACAAAGCCTGGTCCAACACCACGGCTGTGCCGCCCACCCAGCCTGGTCCAACACCGCGGCTCCCCCGCCCACCCAGCCTTGTCCAACACCGCGGCTCTCCCGCCCACCCAGCCTTGTCCAACACCACGGCGCTCCTGCCCACCCAGCCTGGTCCAACACCGCGGCTCTCCCGCCCACCCAGCCTTGTCCAACACCGCGGCTCTCCCGCCCACCCAGTCTGGTCCAACACTGCGGCTCTCCCGCCCACCCAGCCTGGTCCAACACTGCGGCTCTCCCGCCCACCCAGCCTGGTCCAACACCAGAGTTCTCCCGCCCACCCAGCCTGATCCAACACCGCGGCTCCCACGCCCACCCAGCCTGGTCCAACACCGCGGCTCTCTCGCCCACCCAGCCTGGTCCAACACCACGGCGCTCCTGCCCACCCAGCTTGGTCCAACACCGCGGCTCTCCCGCCACCCAGCCTTGTCCAACACCGCGGCTGTCCCGCCCACCCAGCCTGGTCCAACACCGCGGCTCTCCCGCCCACCCAGCCTGGCCCAACACTGCGGCTCTCCCGCCCACCCAGCCTGGTCCAACATCAGAGTTCTCCCGCCCACCCAGCTTGGCCCAACACCACGGCTCCCCCGCCCACCCAGCCTAGTCCAACACCACGGCTCTCCCGCCCACCCAGCCTGGTCCAACACCGCGGCTCTCCCGCCACCCAGCCTTGTCCAACACCGCGGCTGTCCCGCCCACCCAGCCTGGTCCAACACTGCGGCTCTCCCGCCCACCCAGCCTGGTCCAACACCAGAGTTCTCCCGCCCACCCAGCTTGGCCCAACACCACGGCTCCCCCGCCCACCCAGCCTAGTCCAACACCACGGCTCTCCCGCCCACCGAGCCTGGTCCAACACCACGGCTCTCCCGCCAACCCAGCCTGGTCCAACACTGCGGCTCTCCCGCCCACCCAGCCTGGTCCAACACCAGAGTTCTCCCGCCTACCCAGCATGGCCCAACACCACGGCTCTCCCGCCCACCCAGCCTGGTCCAACACCACGGCTCCCCCACCCACCCAGCCTTGTCCAACACCGCGGCTCTCCCACCCACCCAGCCTGGTCCAACACCACGGCTCTGCCGCCCACCCAACTATGTCCAACACAACGGCTCTCCCGCCCACCCAGCCTTGTCCAACCCTACGGCTCTCCCGCCCACCCAGCCTGGCCCAACACCGCGGCTCTCCCGCCCACCCAGCCTGGTCTAACACAGCGGTTGTCCCGACCACAAAGCCTGGTCCAACACCACGGCTCTGCCGCCCACCCAGCTGTGTCCAACACCAGGGCTCTCTCGCCGACCCAGCCTTGTCCAACACCGCGGTTCTCCCGCCCACCCAGCCTGGTCCAACACTGCGGCTCTCCCGCCCACCCAGCCTGGTCCAACACCACGGCTCTCCCGCCAACCCAGCCTGGTCCAACACTGCGGCTCTCCCGCCCACCCAGCCTGGTCCAACACCACGGCTCTCCCGCCCACCCGGCTTGGCCCAACACCACGGCTCTCCCGCCCACCCAGCCTGGTCCAACACCACGGCTCCCCCACCCACCCAGCCTTGTCCAACACCGCGGCTCTCCCACCCACCCAGCCTGGTCCAACACCACGGCTCTGCCGCCCACCCAACTATGTCCAACACCACGGCTCTCCCGCCCACCCAGAGTGGCCCAACACCGCGGCTCTCCCGCCCACCCAGCCTGGTCTAACACCGCGGTTGTCCCGACCACAAAGCCTGGTCCAACACCACGGCTGTGCCGCCCACCCAGCCTGGTCCAACACCGCGGCTCCCCCGCCCACCCAGCCTTGTCCAACACCGCGGCTCTCCCGCCCACCCAGCCTTGTCCAACACCACGGCGCTCCTGCCCACCCAGCCTGGTCCAACACCGCGGCTCTCCCGCCCACCCAGCCTTGTCCAACACCGCGGCTCTCCCGCCCACCCAGTCTGGTCCAACACTGCGGCTCTCCCGCCCACCCAGCCTGGTCCAACACTGCGGCTCTCCCGCCCACCCAGCCTGGTCCAACACCAGAGTTCTCCCGCCCACCCAGCCTGATCCAACACCGCGGCTCCCACGCCCACCCAGCCTGGTCCAACACCGCGGCTCTCTCGCCCACCCAGCCTGGTCCAACACCACGGCGCTCCTGCCCACCCAGCTTGGTCCAACACCGCGGCTCTCCCGCCACCCAGCCTTGTCCAACACCGCGGCTGTCCCGCCCACCCAGCCTGGTCCAACACCGCGGCTCTCCCGCCCACCCAGCCTGGCCCAACACTGCGGCTCTCCCGCCCACCCAGCCTGGTCCAACATCAGAGTTCTCCCGCCCACCCAGCTTGGCCCAACACCACGGCTCCCCCGCCCACCCAGCCTAGTCCAACACCACGGCTCTCCCGCCCACCCAGCCTGGTCCAACACCGCGGCTCTCCCGCCACCCAGCCTTGTCCAACACCGCGGCTGTCCCGCCCACCCAGCCTGGTCCAACACTGCGGCTCTCCCGCCCACCCAGCCTGGTCCAACACCAGAGTTCTCCCGCCCACCCAGCTTGGCCCAACACCACGGCTCCCCCGCCCACCCAGCCTAGTCCAACACCACGGCTCTCCCGCCCACCGAGCCTGGTCCAACACCACGGCTCTCCCGCCAACCCAGCCTGGTCCAACACTGCGGCTCTCCCGCCCACCCAGCCTGGTCCAACACCAGAGTTCTCCCGCCTACCCAGCATGGCCCAACACCACGGCTCTCCCGCCCACCCAGCCTGGTCCAACACCACGGCTCCCCCACCCACCCAGCCTTGTCCAACACCGCGGCTCTCCCACCCACCCAGCCTGGTCCAACACCACGGCTCTGCCGCCCACCCAACTATGTCCAACACAACGGCTCTCCCGCCCACCCAGCCTTGTCCAACCCTACGGCTCTCCCGCCCACCCAGCCTGGCCCAACACCGCGGCTCTCCCGCCCACCCAGCCTGGTCTAACACAGCGGTTGTCCCGACCACAAAGCCTGGTCCAACACCACGGCTCTGCCGCCCACCCAGCTGTGTCCAACACCAGGGCTCTCTCGCCGACCCAGCCTTGTCCAACACCGCGGTTCTCCCGCCCACCCAGCCTGGTCCAACACTGCGGCTCTCCCGCCCACCCAGCCTGGTCCAACACCACGGCTCTCCCGCCAACCCAGCCTGGTCCAACACTGCGGCTCTCCCGCCCACCCAGCCTGGTCCAACACCACGGCTCTCCCGCCCACCCGGCTTGGCCCAACACCACGGCTCTCCCGCCCACCCAGCCTGGTCCAACACCACGGCTCCCCCACCCACCCAGCCTTGTCCAACACCGCGGCTCTCCCACCCACCCAGCCTGGTCCAACACCACGGCTCTGCCGCCCACCCAACTATGTCCAACACCACGGCTCTCCCGCCCACCCAGCCTGGCCCAACACCGCGGCTCTCCCGCCCACCCAGCCTGGTCTAACACCGCGGTTGTCCCGACCACAAAGCCTGGTCCAACACCACGGCTCTGCTGCCCACCCAGCTATGTCCAACACCAGGGCTCTCCCGCCCACCCAGCCTGGTCCAACACCGCGGCTGTCCCGCCCACCCAGCCTGGTCCAACACCGCGGCTCCCCCGCCCACCCAGCCTTGTCTAACACCGCGGCTCTCCCGCCCACCCAGCCTGGTCCAACACCACGGCTCTCCCTCCCACCCAGCCTGGTCCAATACTGCGGCTCTCCCGCCCACCCAGCCTGGTCCAACACTGCGGCTCTCCCGCCCACCCAGCCTGGTCCAACACCAGAGTTCTCCCGCCCACCCAGCTTGGCCCAACACCACGGCTCTCCCGCCCACCCAGCCTGGTCCAACACCACGGCTCCCCCACCCACCCAGCCTTGTCCAACACCGCGGCTCTCCCACCCAACCAGCCTGGTCCAACACCACGGCTCTGCCGCCCGCCCAACTATGTCCAACACCACGGCTCTCCCGCCCACCCAGCCTGGTCCAACACTACGGCTCTCCCGCCCACCCAGCCTGGTCCAACACCAGAGTTCTCCCGCCCACCCAGCTTGGCCCAACACCACGGCTCCCCCGCCCACCCAGCCTAGTCCAACACTACGGCTCTCCCGCCCACCCAGCCTGGTCCAACACCGCGGCTCTCCCGCCACCAAGCCTTGTCCAACACCGCGGCTGTCCCGCCCACCCAGCCTGGTCCAACACTGCGGCTCTCCCGCCCACCCAGCCTGGTCCAACACCAGAGTTCTCCCGCCCACCCAGCTTGGCCCAACACCACGGCTCCCCCGCCCACCCAGCCTAGTCCAACACCACGGCTCTCCCGCCCACCGAGCCTGGTCCAACACCACGGCTCTCCCGCCAACCCAGCCTGGTCCAACACTGCGGCTCTCCCGCCCACCCAGCCTGGTCCAACACCAGAGTTCTCCCGCCTACCCAGCATGGCCCAACACCACGGCTCTCCCGCCCACCCAGCCTGGTCCAACACCACGGCTCCCCCACCCACCCAGCCTTGTCCAACACCGCGGCTCTCCCACCCACCCAGCCTGGTCCAACACCACGGCTCTGCCGCCCACCCAACTATGTCCAACACCACGGCTCTCCCGCCCACCCAGCCTGGCCCAACACCGCGGCTCTCCCGCCCACCCAGCCTGGTCTAACACAGCGTTTGTCCCGACCACAAAGCCTGGTCCAACACCACGGCTCTGCCGCCCACCCAGCTGTGTCCAACACCAGGGCTCTCTCGCCGACCCAGCCTTGTCCAACACCGCGGCTCTCCCGCCTACCCAGCCTGGTCCAACACCGCGGCTCTCTCGCCCACCCAGCCTGGTCCAACTCCACGGCTCTCCTGCCCACCCAGCTTGGTCCAACACCGCGGCTCTCCCGCCACCCAGCCTTGTCCAACACCGCGGCTCTGCCGCCCACCCAACCTGGTCCAACACCACGGCTCTCCCGCCCACCCAGCCTGGTCCAACACCGCGGCTCTCCCGCCCACCCAGCCTGGTCCAACACCGCGGCTCTCCCGCCCACCCAGCCTAGTCCAACACCACGGCTCTCCCGCCCACCCAGCCTGGTCCAACACCACGGCTCTCCCGCCCACCCAGCCTTGTCCAACACCGCGGCTCTCTCGCCCACCCAGCCTGGTCCAACACCGCGGCTCTCCGACCACGTTGCCTTGTCCAACACCGCGGCTCTCCGCCCACGTTGCCTTGTCCAACACCGCGGCTCTCCCACCCACCCAACCTTGTCCAACACCACGGCTCTCCCGCCCACCCAGCCTGGTCCAACACCACGGCTCCCCCACCCACCCAGCCTTGTCCAACACCGCGGCTCTCCCACCCACCCAGCCTGGTCCAACACCACGGCTCTGCCGCCCACCCAACTATGTCCAACACCACGGCTCTCCCGCCCACCCAGCCTGGTCCAACACTACGGCTCCCCCGCCCACCCAGCCTAGTCCAACACCGCGGCTCTCCCGCCCACCCAGCCTGGTCCAACACCGCGGCTCCCCCGCCCACCCAGCCTAGTCCAACACTACGGCTCTCCCGCCCACCCAGCCTGGTCCAAAACCACGGCTCCCCCGCCCACCCAGCCTAGTCTAACACCGCGGCTCTCCCGCCCACCCAGCCTGGCCCAACACCGCGGCTCCCCCGCCCACCCAGCCTAGTCCAACACCACGGCTCTCCCGCCCACCCAGCCTGGTCCAACACCACGGCTCTCCCGCCCACCCAGCCTAGTCCAACACCGCGGCTCTCTCGCCCACCCAGCCTGGTCCAACACCGCGGCTCTCCGCCCAGGTTGCCTTGTCCAACACCGCGGCTCTCCGCCCACGTTGCCTTGTCCAACACCGCGGCTCTCCCACCCACCCAGCCTTTTCCAACACCACGGCTCTCCAGCCCACCCAGCCTGGTCCAACACCACGGCTCCCCCACCCACCCAGCTATATCCAACACCAGGGCTCTCCCGCCCACCCAGCCTGGTCCAACACCGCGGCTGTCCCGCCCACCCAGCCTGGTGCAACACCGCGGCTCCCCCGCCCATCCAGCCTTGTCCAACACCGCGGCTCTCCCGCCCACCCAGCCTTGTCCAACACCACGGCTCTCCTGCCCACCCAGCCTGGTCCAACACCGCGGCTCTCCCGCCCACCCAGCCTTGTCCAACACCGCGGCTCTCCCGCCCACCCAGTCTGGTCCAACACTGCGGCTCTTCCGCCCACCCAGCCTGGTCCAACACTGCGGCTCTCCCGCCCACCCAGCCTGGTCCAACACCAGAGTTCTCTCGCCCACCCAGCCAGGTCCAACACCACGGCGCTCCTGCCCACCCAGCTTGGTCCAACACCGCGGCTCTCCCGCCACCCAGCCTTGTCCAACACCGCGGCTGTCCCGCCCACCCAGCCTGGTCCAACACTGCGGCTCTCCCGCCCACCCAGCCTGGTCCAACACTGCGGCTCTCCCGCCCACCCAGCCTGGTCCAACACCAGAGTTCTCCCGCCCACCCAGCTTGGCCCAACACCACGGCTCCCCCGCCCACCCAGCCTAGTCCAACACTACGGCTCTCCCGCCCACCCAGCCTGGTCCAACACCGCGGCTCTCCCGCCACCAAGCCTTGTCCAACACCGCGGCTGTCCCGCCCACCCAGCCTGGTCCAACACTGCGGCTCTCCCGCCCACCCAGCCTGGTCCAACACCAGAGTTCTCCCGCCCACCCAGCTTGGCCCAACACCACGGCTCCCCCGCCCACCCAGCCTAGTCCAACACCACGGCTCTCCCGCCCACCGAGCCTGGTCCAACACCACGGCTCTCCCGCCAACCCAGCCTGGTCCAACACTGCGGCTCTCCCGCCCACCCAGCCTGGTCCAACACCAGAGTTCTCCCGCCTACCCAGCATGGCCCAACACCACGGCTCTCCCGCCCACCCAGCCTGGTCCAACACCACGGCTCCCCCACCCACCCAGCCTTGTCCAACACCGCGGCTCTCCCACCCAACCAGCCTGGTCCAACACCACGGCTCTGCCGCCCACCCAACTATGTCCAACACCACGGCTCTCCCGCCCACCCAGCCTGGCCCAACACCGCGGCTCTCCCGCCCACCCAGCCTGGTCTAACACAGCGGTTGTCCCGACCACAAAGCCTGGTCCAACACCACGGCTCTGCCGCCCACCCAGCTGTGTCCAACACCAGGGCTCTCTCGCCGACCCAGCCTTGTCCAACACCGCGGCTCTCCCGCCTACCCAGCCTGGTCCAACACCGCGGCTCTCTCGCCCACCCAGCCTGGTCCAACTCCACGGCTCTCCTGCCCACCCAGCTTGGTCCAACACCGCGGCTCTCCCGCCACCCAGCCTTGTCCAACACCGCGGCTCTGCCGCCCACCCAACCTGGTCCAACACCACGGCTCTCCCGCCCACCCAGCCTGGTCCAACACCGCGGCTCTCCCGCCCACCCAGCCTGGTCCAACACCGCGGCTCTCCCGCCCACCCAGCCTAGTCCAACACCACGGCTCTCCCGCCCACCCAGCCTGGTCCAACACCACGGCTCTCCCGCCCACCCAGCCTTGTCCAACACCGCGGCTCTCTCGCCCACCCAGCCTGGTCCAACACCGCGGCTCTCCGCCCACGTTGCCTTGTCCAACACCGCGGCTCTCCGCCCACGTTGCCTTGTCCAACACCGCGGCTCTCCCACCCACCCAACCTTGTCCAACACCACGGCTCTCCCGCCCACCCAGCCTGGTCCAACACCACGGCTCCCCCACCCACCCAGCCTTGTCCAACACCGCGGCTCTCCCACCCACCCAGCCTGGTCCAACACCACGGCTCTGCCGCCCACCCAACTATGTCCAACACCACGGCTCTCCCGCCCACCCAGCCTGGTCCAACACTACGGCTCCCCCGCCCACCCAGCCTAGTCCAACACCGCGGCTCTCCCGCCCACCCAGCCTGGTCCAACACCGCGGCTCCCCCGCCCACCCAGCCTAGTCCAACACTACGGCTCTCCCGCCCACCGAGCCTGGTCCAAAACCACGGCTCCCCCGCCCACCCAGCCTAGTCTAACACCGCGGCTCTCCCGCCCACCCAGCCTGGCCCAACACCGCGGCTCCCCCGCCCACCCAGCCTAGTCCAACACCACGGCTCTCCCGCCCACCCAGCCTGGTCCAACACCACGGCTCTCCCGCCCACCCAGCCTAGTCCAACACCGCGGCTCTCTCGCCCACCCAGCCTGGTCCAACACCGCGGCTCTCCGCCCAGGTTGCCTTGTCCAACACCGCGGCTCTCCGCCCACGTTGCCTTGTCCAACACCGCGGCTCTCCCACCCACCCAGCCTTTTCCAACACCACGGCTCTCCCGCCCACCCAGCCTGGTCCAACACCACGGCTCCCCCACCCACCCAACTATGTCCAACACCACGGCTCTCCCGCCCACCCAGCCTGGTCCAACACTACGGCTCTCCCGCCCACCCAGCCTGGCCCAACACCGCGGCTCTCCCGCTCACCCAGCCTGGTCCAACACCAGAGTTCTCCCGCCTACCCAGCTTGGCCCAACACCACGGCTTTCCCGCCCACCCAGCTTGGCCCAACACCACGGCTCTCCCGCCCACCCAGCCTGGTCCAACACCACGGCTCCCCCACCCACCCAGCCTTGTCCAACACCGCGGCTCTCCCACCCACCCAGCCTGGTCCAACACCACGGCTCTGCCGCCCACCCAACTATGTCCAACACCACGGCTCTCCCGCCCACCCAGCCTGGCCCAACACCGCGGCTCTCCCGCCCACCCAGCCTGGTCTGACACCGCGTTTGTCCCGACCACAAAGCCTGGTCCAACACCACGGCTCTGCTGCCCACGCAGCTATGTCCAACACCAGGGCTCTCCCGCCCACCCAGCCTGGTCCAACACCGCGGCTCTCCCGCCTACCCAGCCTGGTCCAACACCGCGGCTCCCCCGCCCACCCAGCCTTGTCCAACACCGCGGCTCTCCCGCCCACCCAGCCTGGTCCAACACCACGGCTCTCCCTCCCACCCAGCCTGGTCCAATACTGCGGCTCTCCCGCCCACCCAGCCTGGTCCAACACTGCGGCTCTCCCGCCCACCCAGCCTGGTCCAACACCAGAGTTCTCCCGCCCACCCAGCTTGGCCCAACACCACGGCTCTCCCGCCCACCCAGCCTGGTCCAACACCACGGCTCACCCACCCACCCAGCCTTGTCCAACACCGCGGCTCTCCCACCCACCCAGCCTGGTCCAACACCACGGCTCTGCCGCCCACCCAACTATGTCCAACACCACGGCTCTCCCGCCCACCCAGCCTGGTCCAACACTACGGCTCTCCAGCCCACCCAGCCTGGCACAACACCGCGGCTCTCCCGCCCACCCAGCCTGGTCTAACACCGCGGTTGTCCCGACCACAAAGCCTGGTCCAACACCACGGCTCTGCTGCCCACCCAGCTATGTCCAACACCAGGGCTCTCCCGCCCACCCAGCCTGGTCCAACACCGCGGCTGTCCCGCCCACCCAGCCTGGTCCAACACCGCGGCTCCCCCGCCCACCCAGCCTTGTCCAACACCGCGGCTCTCCCGCCCACCCAGCCTTGTCCAACACCACGGCTCTCCCGCCCACCCAGCCTGGTCCAACACCGCGGCTCTCCCGCCAACCCAGCCTGGTCCAACACTGCGGCTCTCCCGCCCACCCAGCCTGGTCCAACACTGCGGCTCTCCCGCCCACCCAGCCTGGTCCAACACCAGAGTTCTCCAGCCCACCCAGCTCTGCCCAACACCACGGCTCCCCCGCCCACCCAGCCTGGTCCAACACCACGGCTCTCCCGCCCACCCAGCCTGGTCCAACACCACGGCTCTCCCGCCCACCCAGCCTGGTCCAACACTGCGGCTCTCCCGCCCACCCAGCCTGGTCCAACACCAGAGTTCTCCCGCCTACCCAGCTTGGCCCAACACCACGGCTCTCTCGCCCACCCAGCTTGGCCCAACACCACGGCCCTCCCGCCCACCCAGCCTGGTCCAACACCACGGCTCCCCCACCCACCCAGCCTGGTCCAACGCCACGGCTCTGCCGCCCACCCAACTATGTCCAACACCACGGCTCTCCCGCCCACCCAGCCTGGTCCAACACTACGGCTATCCCGCCCACCCAGCCTGGCCCAACACCGCGGCTCTCCCGCCCACCCAGCCTGGTCTAACACCGCGGTTGTCCCGACCACAAAGCCTGGTCCAACACCACGGCTCTGCTGCCCACCCAGCTATGTCCAACACCAGGGCTCTCCCGCCCACCCAGCCTGGTCCAACACCGCGGCTGTCCCGCCCACCCAGCCTGGTCCAACACCGCGGCTCCCCCGCCCATCCAGCCTTGTCCAACACCGCGGCTCTCCCGCCCACCCAGCCTTGTCCAACACCACGGCTCTCCCGCCCACCCAGCCTGGTCCAACACCGCGGCTCTCCCGCCCACCCAGCCTTGTCCAACACCGCGGCTCTCCCGCCCACCCAGTCTGGTCCAACACTGCGGCTCTCCCGCCCACCCAGCCTGGTCCAACACTGCGGCTCTCCCGCCCACCCAGCCTGGTCCAACACCAGAGTTCTCCCGCCCACCCAGCCTGATCCAACACCGCGGCTCCCCCGCCCACCCAGCCTGGTCCAACACCGCGGCTCTCTCGCCCACCCAGCCTGGTCCAACACCACGGCTCTCCTGCCCACCCAGCTTGGTCCAACACCGCGGCTCTCCCGCCACCCAGCCTTGTCCAACACCGCGGCTGTCCCGCCCACCCAGCCTGGTCCAACACTGCGGCCCTCCCGCCCACCAAGCCTGGTCTAACACTGCGGCTCTCCCGCCCACCCAGCTTGGTCCAACACCAGAGTTCTCCCGCCCACCCAGCTTGGCCCAACACCACGGCTCCCCCGCCCACCCAGCCTAGTCCAACACCACGGCTCTCCCGCCCACCCAGCCTGGTCCAACACCACGGCTCTCCCGCCAACCCAGCCTGGTCCAACACTGCGGCTCTCCCGCCCACCCAGCCTGGTCCAACACCAGAGTTCTCCCGCCTACCCAGCTTGGCCCAACACCACGGCTCTCCCGCCCACCCAGCTTAGCCCAACACCACGGCTCTCCCGCCCACCCAGCCTGGTCCAACACAACGGCTCCCCCACCCACCCAGCCTTGTCCAACACCGCGGCTCTCCCACCCACCCAGCCTGGTCCAACACCACGGCTCTGCCGCCCACCCGACTATGTCCAACACCACGGCTCTCCCGCCCACCCAGCCTGGCCCAACACCGCGGCTCTCCCGCCCACCCAGCCTGGTCTAACACCGCGGTTGTCCCGACCACAAAGCCTGGTCCAACACCACGGCTCTGCTGCCCACCCAGCTATGTCCAACACCAGGGCTCTCCCGCCCACCCAGCCTGGTCCAACACCGCGGCTGTCCCGCCCACCCAGCCTGGTCCAACACCGCGGCTCCCCCGCCCACCCAGCCTTGTCCAACGCCTCGGCTCTCCCGCCCACCCAGCCTTGTCCAACACCACGGCTCTCCCGCCCACCCAGCCTGGTCCAACACCGCGGCTCTCCCGCCCACCCAGCCTTGTCCAACACCGCGGCTCTCCCGCCCACCCAGTCTGGTCCAACACTGCGGCTCTCCCGCCCACCCAGCCTGGTCCAACACTGCGGCTCTCCCGCCCACCCAGCCTGGTCCAACACCAGAGTTCTCCCGCCCACCCAGCCTGATCCAACACTGCGGCGCCCCCGCCCACCCAGCCTGGTCCAACACCGCGGCTCTCTCGCCCACCCAGCCTGGTCCAACACCACGGCTCTCCTGCCCACCCAGCTTGGTCCAACACCGCGGCTCTCCCGCCACCCAGCCTTGTCCAACACCGCGGCTGTCCCGCCCACCCAGCCTGGTCCAACACTGCGGCTCTCCCGCCCACCCAGCCTGGTCCAACACCAGAGTTCTCCCGCCCACCCAGCTTGGCCCAACACCACGGCTCCCCCGCCCACCCAGCCTAGTCCAACACCACGGCTCTCCCGCCAACCCAGCCTGGTCCAACACCACGGCTCTCACGCAAACCCAGCCTGGTCCAACACTGCGGCTCTCCCGTCCACCCAGCCTGGTCCAACACCAGAGTTCTCCCGCCTACCCACCTTGGCCCAACACCACGGCTCTCCCGCCCACCCAGCCTGGTCCAACACCACGGCTCCCCCACCCACCCAGCCTTGTCCAACACCGCGGCTCTCCCACCCACCCAGCCTGGTCCAACACCACGGCTCTGCCGCCCACCCAACTATGTCCAACACCACGGCTCTACCGCCCACCCAGCCTTGTCCAACACTACGGCTCTCCCGCCCACCCAGCCTGGTCCAAAACCACGGCTCCCCCGCCCACCCAGCCTGGCCCAACACAACGGCTCTCCCGACCACCCAGCCTGGCCCAACACCACGGCTCTCCCGCCCACCCAGCCTGGTCCAACACCAGAGTTCTCCCGCCCACCCAGCTTGGCCCAACACCACGGCTCCCCCGCCCACCCAGCCTAGTCCAACACCACGGCTCTCCCGCCCACCGAGCCTGGTCCAACACCACGGCTCTCCCGCCAACCCAGCCTGGTCCAACACTGCGGCTCTCCCGCCCACCCAGCCTGGTCCAACACCAGAGTTCTCCCGCCTACCCAGCTTGGCCCAACACCACGGCTCTCCCGCCCACCCAGCCTGGTCCAACACCACGGCTCCCCCACCCACCCAGCCTGGTCCAACACTACGGCTCCCCCGCCCACCCAGCCTGGTCCAACACCGCGGCTCTCCCGCCCACACAGCCTGGTCCAACACCGCGGCTCCCCCGCCCACCCAGCCTGGCCCAACACCACGGCTCTCCCGCCCACCCAGCCTTGTCCAACACCACGGCTCTCCCGCCCACCCAGCCTGGCCCAACACCGCGGCTCTCCCGCCCACCCAGCCTGGTCCAACACCACGGCTCTCCCGCCCACCCAGCCTTGTCTAACACCGCGGTTGTCCCGACCACAAAGCCTGGTCCAACACCACGGCTCTGCCGCCCACCCAGCTGTGTCCAACACCAGGGCTCTCTCGCCGACCCAGCCTTGTCCAACACCGCGGCTCTCCCGCCTACCCAGCCTGATCCAACACCGCGGCTCCCCCGCCCACCCAGCCTGGTCCAACACCGCGGGTCTCTCGCCCACCCAGCCTGGTCCAACTCCACGGCTCTCCTGCCCACCCAGCTTGGTCCAACACCGCGGCTCTCCCGCCACCCAGCCTTGTCCAACACCGCGGCTCTGCCGCCCACCCAGCCTGGTCCAACACCACGGCTCTCCCGCCCACCCAGCCTGGTCCAACACCGCGGCTCTCCCGCCCACCCAGCCTTGTCCAACACCGCGGCTCTGCCGCCCACCCAGCCTGGTCCAACACCACGGCTCTCCCGCCCACCCAGCCTGGTCCAACACCGCGGCTGTCCCGCCCACCCAGCCTTGTCCAACACCGCGGCTCTGCCGCCCACCCAGCCTGGTCCAACACCACGGCTCTCCTGCCCACCCAGCCTTGTCCAACACCGCGGCTCTCCCGCCCACCCAGCCTGGTCTAACACCGCGGTTGTCCCGACCACCCAGCCTGGTCCAACATCACGGCTCTCCCGCCCACCCAGCCTGGTCCAACACCACGGCTCTCCCGCCCACCCAGCTTGGTCCAACACCGCGGCTCTCCCGCTCACCCAGCCTGGCCCAACACCGCGGCTCTCCCGCCCACCCAGCTTGGTCCAACACCGCGGCTCTCCCGCCCACCCAGCCTAGTCCAACATCACGGCTCTCCCGCCCACCCAGCCTGGTCCAACATCACGGCTCTCCCGCCCACCCAGCCTGGTCCAACACCAAGACTCTCCCGCCCACCCAGCTTGGTCCAACACCGCGGCTCTCCCGCCCACCCAGCCTGGCCCAACACCGCGGCTCTCCCGCCCACCCAGCTTGGTCCAACACCGCGGCTCTCCCGCCCACCCAGCCTAGTCCAACATCACGGCTCTCCCGCCCACCCAGCCTAGTCCAACATCACGGCTCTCCCGCCCACCCAGCCTGGTCCAACACCACGGCTCCCCCGCCCACCCAGCTTGGTCCAACACCGCGGCTCTCCCGCCCACCCAGCCTGGCCCAGCACCGCGGCTCTGCCGCCCACCCAGCTTGGTCCAACACCGCGGCTCTCCCGCCCACCCAGCCTAGTCCAACATCACGGCTCTCCCGCCCACCCAGCCTGGTCCAACACCGCGGCTCTCCCGCCCACCCAGCCTGGCCCAACACCGCGGCTCTGCCGCCCACCCAGCCTGGTCCAACACCACGGCTCTGCCGCCCACCCAGCCTGGTCTAACACCCCGGTTGTCCCGACCACAAAGCCTGGTCCAACACCACGGCTCTGCCGCCCACCCAGCTGTGTCCAACACCAGGGCTCTCTCGCCGACCCAGCCTTGTCCAACACCGCGGCTCTCCCGCCTACCAAGCCTGATCCAACACCGCGGCTCCCCCGCCCACCCAGCCTGGTCCAACACCGCGGCTCTCTCGCCCACCCAGCCTGGTCCAACTCCACGGCTCTCCTGCCCACCCAGCTTGGTCCAACACCGCGGCTCTCCCGCCACCCAGCCTTGTCCAACACCGCGGCTCTGCCGCCCACCCAGCCTGGTCCAACACCACGGCTCTCCCGCCCACCCAGCCTGGTCCAACACCGCGGCTCTCCCGCCCACCCAGCCTGGTCCAACACCGCGGCTCTCCCGCCCACCCAGCCTTGTCCAACACCGCGGCTCTGCCGCCCACCCAGCCTGGTCCAACACCACGGCACTCCCGCCCACCCAGCCTGGTCCAACACCGCGGCTGTCCCGCCCACCCAGCCTTGTCCAACACCGCGGCTCTGCCGCCCACCCAGCCTGGTCCAACACCACGGCTCTCCCGCCCACCCAGCCTTGTCCAACACCGCGGCTCTCCCGCCCACCCAGCCTGGTCTAACACCGCGGTTGTCCCGACCACCCAGCCTGGTCCAACACTACGGCTCTGCCGCCCACCCAGCTATGTCCAACACCAGGGCTCTCCCGCCCACCCAGCTTGGTCCAACACCGCGGCTCTCCCGCCCACCCAGCCTAGTCCAACATCACGGCTCTCCCGCCCACCCAGCCTGGTCCAACACCACGGCTCTCCCGCCCACCCAGCTTGGTCCAACACCGCGGCTCTCCCGCTCACCCAGCCTGGCCCAACACCGCGGCTCTCCCGCCCACCCAGCTTGGTCCAACACCGCGGCTCTCCCGCCCACCCAGCCTGGTCCAACACCAAGACTCTCCCGCCCACCCAGCTTGGTCCAACACCGCGGCTCTCCCGCCCACCCAGCCTGGCCCAACACCGCGGCTCTCCCGCCCACCCAGCTTGGTCCAACACCGCGGCTCTCCCGCCCACCCAGCCTAGTCCAACATCACGGCTCTCCCGCCCACCCAGCCTAGTCCAACATCACGGCTCTCCCGCCCACCCAGCCTGGTCCAACACCACGGCTCCCCCGCCCACCCAGCTTGGTCCAACACCGCGGCTCTCCCGCCCACCCAGCCTGGCCCAACACCGCGGCTCTGCCGCCCACCCAGCTTGGTCCAACACCGCGGCTCTCCCGCCCACCCAGCCTAGTCCAACATCACGGCTCTCCCGCCCACCCAGCCTGGTCCAACACCGCGGCTCTCCCGCCCACCCAGCCTGGTCCAACACCGCGGCTCTCCCGCCCACCCAGCCTTGTCCAACACCGCGGCTCTGCCGCCCACCCAGCCTGGTCCAACACCACGGCTCTCCCGCCCACCCAGCCTGGTCCAACACCGCGGCTGTCCCGCCCACCCAGCCTTGTCCAACACCGCGGCTCTGCCGCCCACCCAGCCTGGTCCAACACCACGGCTCTCCCGCCCACCCAGCCTTGTGCAACACCGCGGCTCTCCCGCCCACCCAGCCTGGTCTAACACCGCGGTTGTCCCGACCACCCAGCCTGGTCCAACACTACGGCTCTGCCGCCCACCCAGCTATGTCCAACACCAGGGCTCTCCCGCCCACCCAGCTTGGTTCAACACCGCGGCTCTCCCGCCCACCCAGCCTAGTCCAACATCACGGCTCTCCCGCCCACCCAGCCTGGTCCAACATCACGGCTCTCCCGCCCACGCAGCCTGGTCCAACACCACGGCTCTCCCGCCCACCCAGCTTGGTCCAACACCGCGGCTCTCCCGCTCACCCAGCCTGGCCCAACACCGCGGCCCTCCCGCCCACCCAGCTTGGTCCAACACCGCGGCTCTCCCGCCCACCCAGCCTAGTCCAACATCACGGCTCTCCCGCCCACCCAGCCTGGTCCAACATCACGGCTCTCCCGCCCACCCAGCCTGGTCCAACACCAAGACTCTCCCGCCCACCCAGCTTGGTCCAACACCGCGGCTCTCCCGCCCACCCAGCCTGGCCCAACACCGCGGCTCTCCCGCCCATCCAGCTTGGTCCAACACCGCGGCTCTCCCGCCCACCGAGCCTAGTCCAACATCACGGCTCTCCCGCCCACCCAGCCTAGTCCAACATCACGGCTCTCCCGCCCACCCAGCCTGGTCCCACACCACGGCTCACCCGCCCACCCAGCTTGGTCCAACACCGCGGCTCTCCCGCCCACCCAGCCTGGCCCAACACCGCGGCTCTCCCGCCCACCCAGCTTGGTCCAACACCGCGGCTCTCCCGCCCACCCAGCCTAGTCCAACATCACGGCTCTCCCGCCCACCCAGCCTGGTCCAACATCACGGCTCTCCCTCCCACCCAGCCTGGTCCAACACCAAGACTCTCCCGCCCACCCAGCTTGGTCCAACACCGCGGCTCTCCCGCCCACCCAGCCTGGCCCAACACCGCGGCTCTCCCGCCCACCCAGCTTGGTCCAACACCGCGGCTCTCCCGCCCACCCAGCCTAGTCCAACATCACGGCTCTCCCGCCCACCCAGCCTAGTCCAACACCACGGCTCTCCCGCCCACCCAGCCTGGTCCAACACCGCGGCTCCCCCGCCCACCCAGCCTGGTCAAACATCACGGCTCAACCGCCCACCCAGCCTGGTCCAACACCAAGACTCTCCCGCCCACCCAGCTTGGTCCAACACCGCGGCTCTCCCGCCCACCCAGCCTGGCCCAACACCGCGGCTCTCCCGCCCACCCAGCTTGGTCCAACACCGCGGCTCTCCCGCCCACCCAGCCTAGTCCAACATCACGGCTCTCCCGCCCACCCAGCCTAGTCCAACTTCACGGGTCTCCCGCCCACCCAGCCTGGTCCAACACCACGGCTCCCCCGCCCACCCAGCTTGGTCCAACACCGCGGCTCTCCCGCCCACCCAGCCTGGCCCAACACCGCGGCTCTCCCGCCCACCCAGCTTGGTCCAACACCGCGGCTCTCCCGCCCACCCAGCCTAGTCCAACATCACGGCTCTCCCGCCCACCCAGCCTGGTCCAACATCACGGCTCTCCCGCCCACCCAGCCTGGTCCAACGCCAAGACTCTCCCGCCCACCCAGCTTGGTCCAACACCGCGGCTCTCCCGCCCACCCAGCCTGGCCCAACACCGCGGCTCTCCCGCCCACCCAGCTTGGTCCAACACCGCGGCTCTCCCGCCCACCCAGCCTAGTCCAACATCACGGCTCTCCCGCCCACCCAGCCTAGTCCAACACCACGGCTCTCCCGCCCACCCAGCCTGGTCCAACACCGCGGCTCCCCCGCCCACCCAGCCTGGTCCAACATCACGGCTCTACCGCCCACCCAGCTTGGTCCAACATCACGGCTCTACCGCCCAACATCATATCCCCAGATTTCTGCTCCATAAGTTAATATTGGCGTAATCATCGTATCAAAAAGTTCAAAACACTGCTTAACATCTAAACCTCCACAACTCTTAATAATCTGTTTTATAAGCCTGATCGCTTTACCTGATTGTGTGTCGAGGGTCTTTTGGGCTTCACCCCAGACCAACCTCGAGGAGAATAAAATCCCCAGATATTTGTAATATGGCACTACTTGTAGAAGTTTTCCTTTAAAGTACCACTTTTCATTGTCTCTGAGGCGTCCACCATTCCAGGCTGTCCAGCACACCCTCATGAAAAAGTAGGACAAAAGTAGGAATGGAAATACAGAAAAAGTAGGACAAAAGTAGGAAAATAGAAGCAAAAAGTATGACTCAAATAGTATATGTAGCAACATTATTCCGGATAAACAAATGACAAAAAGTTATTTTACTGAGAAAATGCTTTTTTAGAATATTTCTTATACGCTCCTCAGCTGTACCTGTATTTTCATTATTAGAACTTGACAGCCACTAGTGTTGATTTAAAGATATATTAGGACGCAAAAACAAAATACCTTTGACTTTTGCAATAATACTATAATAGAAGCGATATGCACACTTTTACAGCAATTCATGACATTTTGAAATTGCGCCTGGTGAAGCAAATACCAAAAAGTAGGAAAAAGTAGGAAAATGTAGGTATTTTGAAGAAAAAGTAGGACAAATAGGATGGAGACAAAAAAAGTAGGAAAAAGTAGGAAAAGTAGGATCACTGGACAGCCTGCCATTCCTAAATACCATAATCTTGCTCTTTTCGATATTAAGTTGTAGTCCCCATTTGTTACTAAAGTCTTCTAACACATTCAACAATCTCTGACGTCGACCAACAGTATCCGTACCTTTAACAATATCATCAGCAAACATTAACTGCATTACATTGGGGGAAGACTTCATTAATATATATACACCCTCACAACCATTCTTCTTACATGCATAGATCAGTTCATTCAAGTATATGTTAGAGAGAAAGGGACTTAAAATACACCCCAGTCTTGTGCCAGTATTGTTATAAAATGACTCAGTGAGTCCTTCAGAAGTCAGGACGCTAGACATAAGTTTCGAGTACATAGATTCCAACACTTTCATTATGTTACCATGGATGCCCTCACTGTATAATCTAAACCAAAGTTGCTTATGAGGTACACTGTCAAAGGCTTTAGAAAAATCTATAAATGCACAGTAAAATCTTCCCCCTGGTTCTAGTTTATATTATAAATCTACATCTGATATGTCAATGTAAAACGAACAATGTACCACATTTTTGCAGTAGGCCTAGATCAATTAACTCTATTCAGTCACCTCTATATTTTAGAAATTTAAAGTTTTAGTGATCTTCAATGGGTGATCTGTCTTTTATGATTCAACAGCACCTCAAATCAGTTAAATGCTCCTTTTTTTCATGGAAACGAGCTGTGTTAAAGCCTATACTGCTCCATTTTCATACATAGATTTTTCGTTTAGTCAGAGGAGGGTTATTTTTTTCAACTGTTTTCAAACCAATGTTAACTTACGAGTTATGGTATGTATGGATCTATTTTTGTATAAGTTGTTGATCTAACAAATTAATTAATTTTGTCTAAATTTATAATCTCATCATTTTATGGGTGGCTAACGCCAAGTTAGATATAACATACCAGGTAAGCTTAATTACTGATTATGGGCTAGGCTAGACTAAGCTTAGTCCCATCACAGACTGTTGTAACAGGCGTTTAGTCGTGCCATTTTTTGTCCAATATGAAAGTAGTTTTTCCCCTAATAGGGCAGGGGATGCATCTATTACTACATTTACCAGGCCTGCCTCTAAGCATGCAGCCTGTGGGCCGTTAGAGCCAGGCAGCATTTGCTGTCTGTGCGGTGTTCCAGCGCATATTTTCGCGTATAGGGCGCACAGTTTTTAGCTATCCGACAAAATATGCATCTTTCCAGAATCCTTATGCAATTTACTGACCTGGCGGAAAGAAAATACTTTGATTTATTGTCTTAACTTGCAATGTCAGGGCTTTTTCTGGCCAAATTTATTTGATCAGCGCCAGCCACGCCTATAAGCCCTGCAACACTGCAACGACAGCAAATGCTGCCTGGCTCTAATGGCACCCCGTGATAAGTTAGAGACCGGCCTGGTAATTACTACATACTTTAATTACTACTACTTTAAACATTATTTCCCGCTAAAGAAACTGATATATTTATAATATATACAGCTTAAAAAAGGGATACCGCTTGTAATTTGTCATGATCAACTATTGGATAATATATAAGAAAGAAATGTACGAAAGAATTTGCTTACAACAACTGAGGTAAGTTTCCTTTTCCTTTTTTGAAACTACTTCACTGCATAAAATCTGTTATCTTGATGAATTACATATTATGATTTGCTTGATTATGTGATGAAAAGTATCACCTGTTATTAAAGTTACTATTTCAGCTAATGCAAAAAGGGAATCGGTGGGCCACTTTAACCTGTCAGTTATAAACTATATATTCAGATTAATCTTAAAGTAACTGAATATACACAGGGGGGGGGGGGCACCACATTTTTCAGCCTAACTAAAGATAGCTGCTTTTAATAAATACACTCTACTGCCAAATTTGTTTAACCCTGCTTATCCAATGGGTATATGTTGATTTATAGTAACTTTAAACTCAGTAGATCTATAACATATACCATAGCATAGGCATAAACAAATGCATTCCCTCCTGATATATATAGTAATAGGCCCGGCACTCCACCCTATACCTATATAGTGCCCCCGGGTCCGGGACTCCACCCTATACCTAGTGCCCCCGGACCCGGGACTCCACCCTATACCTATATAGTGCCCCCGGGCCCGGGACTCCACCCTATACCTAGTGCCCCCGGGCCCGGGACTCCACCCTATACCTATATAGTGCCCCCGGGCCCGGGACTCCACCCTATACCTAGTGCCCCCGGACCCGGGACTCCACCCTATACCTATATAGTGCCCCCGGGCCCGGGACTCCACCCTATACCTAGTGCCCCCGGGCCCGGGACTCCACCCTATACCTAGTGCCCCCGGGCCCGGGACTCCACCCTATACCTATATAGTGACCCCGGGCCCGGGACTCCACCCTATACCTAGTGCCCCCGGACCCGGGACTCCACCCTATACCTATATAGTGCCCCCGGGCCCGGGACTCCACCCTATACCTAGTGCCCCCGGGCCCGGGACTCCACCCTATACCTAGTGCCCCCGGGCCCGGGACTCCACCCTATACCTATATAGTGACCCCGGGCCCGGGACTCCACCTTATACCTATATAGTGCCCCCGGGCCCGGGACTCCACCCTATACCTATATAGTGCCCCCGGACCCGGGACTCCACCCTATACCTATATAGTGCCCCCGGACCCGGGACTCCACCCTATACCTATATAGTGCCCCCGGGCCCGGGACTCCACCCTATACCTATATAGTGCCCCCGGACCCGGGACTCTACCCTATACCTATATAGTGCCCCCGGACCCGGGACTCCACCCTATACCAAGTGCCCCCGGGCCCGGGACTCCACCCTATACCTAGTGCCCCCAGGCCCGGGACTCCACCCTATACCTATATAGTGCCCCCGGACCCGGGACTCCACCCTATACCTATATAGTGACCCCGGGCCCGGGACTCCACCCTATACCTATATAGTGCCCCCGGGCCCGGGACTCCACCCTATACCTATATAGTGCCCCCGGACCCGGGACTCCACCCTATACCTATATAGTGCCCCCGGGCCCGGGACTCCACCCTATACCTATATAGTGCCCCCGGGCCCGGGACTCCACCCTGTACCTAGTGCCCCCGGGCCCGGGATTCCATTGGAGACCATAGCGATTCCCTATCATAGCCGTATTAACCAAATGGCTTGAGTCTAACTTGTACGTGTCAGGGACTTTGCACCCCAATAGCGATAACTTCTGTTGATACAGAACACATGCCGCCCTATCGAGATGTCTTTCCAACTTCATTCTTCGCAGCTCTAGCTTCTTTTTTTATTTTATTTTTGAGATTCGACATCATGACTGTTCGGTCCTTAGCACGCCTGATGTTAGCATTGTTTTGCCCTGCGCACGCACGTGCATGAGTGACCTACTTCGGGTCGTTGTCAAGCAGCGCCACCCCCACCCCCCCCCCCCCCCCACACACACACCATGCCTGCATGATCTATTTCCTGCGTTTCGAGATGTTGACACATAGTTAATATAGCACAGATCGCAGAGTAAGTTTCAAAATCTCTGGTCATAGGCCCAGCCTGCATGTTAGCAGTAATTATTACCTTGGGTGTGGAGTAGGGGCGGGGGGTGGGGAGGGGGAGTTGTTGGGGGACTAGTTGTGCTTGGGTTCCGATATTTGTGCCTGAGCGTGTATTTTTTTCATTACAAAAACCCCCGCCTCTAATTATATCCCCATTTGTTAGCAGATCGGGAGTCCCACAGTGTCCCCCGAGGCCACATACAGCTACAGTAAATGAGCGGGGAGAGGCAGGGCATGCATGTCCTATCGGACGTGATCTCATGTGTATCCACCATCTCTCAGTGTATCCATTCATGCTTGAGCCGATCCCGGGGGGAAGGGGGTTATATGGGGTTATATAGGGGTTGACTTGTAGCCCCCCCCCCCACTCCCTTGGGAACTGGATCATACACTGGAAAAGTCGAGTTTTCGACGAAATACATCGCAAAATGACATTCTGTAGATGCAATCCAGGGTCAGATCCAAGGTGGGGGGGGGGGGTCTATTTACTCTCCCCTGTCGCAAGTTGTGGCTGGTGCACAGTCACAATCGACTGACACAGAAATGGGGGGACATGGTCCGGGGAGGGTTCGCACTGGCTGGTAACCAAAAATATTAGCGAGCTCTAGCGAGCTATTATGGTAACGTATACGAAGATAAAAAAAAAAAAAAAAAAAAAAAAAAAAAAAAATGTTTGGCTTGCCATACATTGCCATACTATGCGATTAAAAAAACGTCAACCGCGCGTCATTGCCGAGAATGAAGGCGATAATAGGAGCCATTTCAGAAAGTTCCAGACTATATAACAGAAAATACACCTAAAATTATTATTTTATTGTTTTATTTGTCTGAATAAGGTAGAATAATGATTATGAAAACTATAAAACATTGATTACATTTTTATTCACCATTTCTCCCGGCTACTAGCGGAACGCCGTCTGATGCTAACATCCGGAAAATGCGAATCTGGCAAAAGCGTTCGAATCACAACTGTTTTTTTGCTGTTTGGCATAGATCTAAGTCATAAGAAATTTAGACAAGGTGTGTATTATTTTTTAAAGTCATCTGTTTATTTCAACCGATTGCTATGACAGTTTTCATGAATATTTCAGCCCCTGGTTGTAAATTTTTTAAGTCAGACAAGTGACCAAGTCGAGTGTCGTCTTCGCGTCGCCGTCTGTCAAACTGAAACTGACAATCCTGGTCAAATTAGACAAATAACTGACTTAGTCGTTGATTTGTTGACGTCTACTTGTCAGTACGTTTTGTTGAGATTGAAGGTTGGTATTTTGATATAAAACCATCTAACTTAATTGACAGCTTTGGCTAATTTTGATCTTGAACTAAAGTTTTAGTCCAAGCTAAAACAAGTCAGATAAAGTCTGCATGTTTACCTGTTTTACTTTTAGCCATAGATTAGGCCTAGCCTGAATGTTCAGACGGTACAGTCTTGACACTTGTTCTTGTGACTGTATAAAAGTAAGCATCAGACTGTCAAACTGTAACGTCTGAACATTCAGGCTAGCCATAGATATCATATGGATATGGTCAGGGAGACAGGAATGAAATTAATCTGGACTGGTTGAAAGAACAAGCATAGCTGTGGTCAACACTAGTGATAGTGACCCTGACAGAAGTAGGCCTATTGCTATTTGGAATGCAGGTTTTACTTTGATGATTTGGAATCATGTTTAGACCGAGTTATTTTGGGCCAATTGGGGCCTTTGGCTTTAAACCACTGTCTGTCACTGTAAAACTAAAAAGTAGGTAGGGCAAACACTAAATTTTCCATATGACATCAAATTTCAGCTGCAGTTTTTGCCTTTTTAAATATAACAATTTAATTCTGGTCTCTATTATGATTCCAAACCTATATTTTAGATGCCTCCACCCATGAAATATATATAGCTCTAATTTGAAGAGTTTATTTGAGACAAATTAAATAGGATTTTAAACAAAAACTGTAAATATTTTATTACCGGTATATATTGTTCATAGACAATTTCCTAACATTTGACACCTTTTGCCTAATTCTGACACATATCTCTAGGACATCAAAATTTCAGCTGCAGTTTTTGCTTTTTTAAATATAACAATTTAATTCTGGTTTCTAGATTCCAAACCTATGTTTCAAATGCTTCCACCCCTGAAATATATAATTTGAAGAGTTTAATTGAGAAAAATTAAACAGGAGTTTAAACCAAAAGTGTACATATTTTAAGAATATTTTATTATATATTGTTCACAGAAGACTTACTGTTTCCTATTTTTGACACATTTTGCCTACTTTTGACACCCCAGGATAATTCAGATTTATTCACAACCACTCATCTATGATTTGAAAAAATAGCGGGTTTTCAGTGCTATTTTTGTTAAGTTTCAGATGATTTTAATCTATATAACTTATTTAAATTAATGCCATTATTAATTGTATATATTTTATTGTATATATTTTATTCATCTTAAACCAATATTTTAATTTTAATATTGTCCCAATATAATAATTTTCAATGTAAAATGTCAAAAACTGGTTTTCCCTGCCAGACAAATATAGATCTTGATTACCATTGCAAAACAATACAGGACCTACAAATGTTTTCATATCCAGTCTATTTGGGCATAGAAATTAAACATATCACCAGCTATTTTATTACAAAAATAGCTAGGATGTCAAAAATTCAATAAATATTGAATGAAATCCCTTTTCCCTAAACTCAACAACCTGTCATGCAACCTCAACAACCTGTCATGCAGCCTCTATGACTAGGAAAGGGTTAAAATGTCTGGCTTTGAAGATATTTACAAACAAAAATGGTGGGACTTGGTATTGTCAACATCTCCTTGCTGACCAAACATTACAACCTAATCAAAAAGGCAACCATATAGAAAACAGTTTCATTAGCTCATATTGATAAGCAACACAAATAGGACACCATTTTGAGAACCTACATACTGTCTGGACCACTACATGTACTACTTTCAAATATAGGTATACTGGGTATACATAATAAACAGGGGTTTAACATGTGAAACTGGTTAAATAGGCAACTAACATATATAAGCAGTTACTCCATAATTTTTATCTTTACTTTCTAACTGTATTTCTTGTAAGTCATACCAGTGCTTAAGGTAGATGCATAGATTACATTTTTTTCAGACAAACTTCTTGACATTTTTTCAACGTATAGTAATGTGTATCCAAAACGATAAAATAACATAAAAAAGATATGTCTTCTACCTACTTTTCTGTCAAAATGACGTTGAATAGGTAGGGGGTCACATCTAATTTTATAATGGGCGTCAATGGAGAATTTTGGAATTTCGACACGAAATATTCAACAGAAAAAAAACGGCTCAGACAAAGTTAATTTGTCTGTAACAAGCTTGCTCCTTGTTTGTTCAAATAAGAGAAAAAAATATATGGGTCTTCTACCTCGTTTTTTCGTAAAATGACTCTGAACATGGAAATTGTGCCGGTAATTCTGAGGGTCGGAATGGGAAACATGCTGAACTAGAGATACAAGTACTCACAAGATTGAAGAAGATACTTGGTGCTATCAAATTTACATGAAAACATTTAAGCAACCAAACGTGTAAGCATATAGGCCTACGATGATGTGGGGGATTCCAACACCCCCCCCCCCGCCCGCCTTCCCCACTGATCCTCCCCTACTGATTTACTCTGCCTGTGTGGTCAACGCTATGTAATTTGCCGGCTTGTTTCTATTGCCAGTTCGTTCAAAGATATATTTATACATCCCAATAAGTTCTTTAGTTTGCTTGGACTTGCGTTTGCCTATCAATTTCCCTTTACAGCGCATCAGTTTCGCGACTTTGGTACATAAACAAGAAATAAACGATGACACGCTGCGGACGATAGAGCATTGGCCAGATTAGCCTGGTTCCCCGGCCCAACTTCGCTCGCTCGCTCACTTGCAAGTATGAGTATGAGCGGCGGTTCCAGCTTATCGCCAGATCGCAGCGGCATAGTCCACCAGATGGCGCCACAGTGATGCCGGGAACCTCCTTAAATTGGTAGCGAATTGCATAGCAGAAGGACCTAAACTTTAACTGATAAAACTAATACTTCTGACATGGTGTAATTGTTCAAGAAGCTTACTTATGGTATCTATAGCAACAGGACTGGTCACAACAGGCCCTGAAAATATGTTCTTCATGAACAATGATTTACCTCAGAATAATTTCACTGGAAATGATACAACGGTAGTCCTTCTAATAGAACTAGAAATATTGATGGGCATGTTGTCAACAAAATCATTTTCGCCAGATTAGGGCATTTTCTGTGAAAGGGTGTAGCTTTCTGATGAACAAAATGAACATCAGCATAATGCTCAATGCTGATGAACATTGAGCATTATTGTAGATTTTACCGTTTAACTACATATCTGCTACATAGATATTATAAACTATGCATTCAACTGCAAGAGTGTTAATACTAGAAAGATCATACTATACTTGATACTACTGGTATGTTTAATAAATTCCATGCACTTTATGGGTGGAAAATTGCTATAAAACAATGACCAGCTTTAACCTTGGCTTGAAATATCTCATTAACCTATTTATAATAAGTAAAGAACAAAATCTAACAGAAAAATTAAATAAGGAATAATTATCATAAAATAATATCCAAACAAGTAACAGAAAAATAAGATATTTCAATATAATTAAGCAGCTTTAAGAATATAAACTAGGGCGATTTCAGCTGATACAGCAGCTATAATTAAGGCTATCACAACTGCTGCATGCAGTTGATATAGCAGCTTCAAGAACTACATTATTATTAAATTTCTTTCATTTATTTATTTTCGTTTCTTCCTCAACTTGTTGTATGTCAGCCAGATTTGTGTACACTTGGGTTTAATTAAATGATATTTGACTTGAATGACTTGACTTGGGTGAGCTCGCAACTTAGGTAATGCCTATTCATATTAATGTTATTATTATTTTTGTTGTAGTAGTAGGCGGTGCGAACCCTTCCCGGACCATGCCCACCCCCCCCCCTTTCTGTGTCAGTCGAATTAGGCATTAGGCCTACCCTGCCTGTCGCGCATGCTAGACTGGCAGGACTGAAAAACAGCACTTATAACAGGATATCCAACTTAAAACAATTAATATTTAGAAATACCTGAAGATTAAAACATCAAACCTTTGTTTTCCTGTTGATTGTCGTCCGATTCTTAGTCCTCTGGTCAGCCTTAGGTTAGCTGTGTAACTTGTTAAATTTAAGGTGGTCGTCAACAGACAAGTAGGGGAATACCTGGGTATTACCCATAAGCTATGTACAGAATGCGGTCGAGTGCTACTTATGTAAGAAGGTCCCTGAATGGATCCAACGATTTAGCAGTCGACCGTAGAGTTGTTGACACGGGTTTACACTTTGCCTTATAAGGAAGTCGCGCGGCCGAAATTGAGGCTTGGTGGGGTTGGGATGGATGGAGGGGGGGGGGGGGCGGTCATGACAATTTTTATGTGTCCCTTTTTCGGACAGGTTCTGCTGCCCCCCCCCCCCCCTCCACCCTCTCCCCGGCCACCCGCCAACGAGTCTACTTTGCTTAGTGGCACAGCTAGGGAGCTTAGTCGGTTGTTGTGTACCCCCGCCCGCCCGCACTCACCCCCACCCCGGCCATCGACCCTCTTAGCCTGAGCGTAGCTTGCGAAGCGAGCGAGTGTACATGGTGCGAGAAGCGTGCATTTATGCAGTGGCACAGGCGTGACAGAGGCGACAGAAACCTGGGACTTGTCAATCCATCGCTGTGCTCTATTACTCCACGCACGACCCCCTACACAGTGTAGTGGTCTCGCCCGGGACTTTCACGCTCACTTGTCGTGGAGAAGGCGAGTTCAACTCCCTCTCTACGGTGCAGGGGGGTGCTGTGCGAAGCCCGGGACACCCTACCCAATGACTGCTATATTTCTCCACGCTCGCCCCCCGTTGTAAAGGCGAGTCCGTTCTCTCTCTGTACCACATAGAGCAGCGGTCTCGCTTATTTCACGGCTTGCCTGCCGTGAAAACCCCGGGACACCCTACCCAATGACTGTGCTCTATTTTTCCACACTCGCCCCCCGTTGTAAAGGCGAGTCCGTGCTCTCTCTATGCCACATAGAGCAGCGGTCTCGCTTATTTCACGGGTTGCTTGCTGTGAAAAGGCCAGGACACCCTACCCAATGACTGCTTTATTTCTCCACGCTCGCCCCCCGTTGTAAAGGCGAGTCCGTGCTCTCTCTATACCACATAGAGCAGCGGTCTCGCTTATTTCACGGCTTGCTTGCTGTGAAAAGGCCAGGACACCCTACCCAATGACTGTGCTTTATTTCTCCACGCTCGCCCCCCGTTGTAAAGGTGAGTCCGTGCTGGAGCAGCGGTCTCGCTTATTTCACGGGTTGCTTGCTGTGAAAAGGCCAGGACACCCTACTCAATGACTGTGCTGTATTTCTCCACGCTCGCCCCCCGTTGTAAATGCGAGTCCGTGCTCTCTCTATACCACATAGAGCAGCGGTCTCGCTTATTTCACGACTTGCTTGCTGTGAAAAGGCCAGGACACCCTACCCAATGACTGTGCTTTGATTCTCCACACTCGCCCCCCGTTGTAAAGGCGAGTCCGTGCTCTCTCTATACCACATAGTGCAGCTGTCTCGCTTATTTCACGGCTTGCTGGTTGTGAAAAGGCCACATAATTTTTTTCAAGAAAGTAATGTCAAATCCCTTGGCATCCACGGGCTTCCGTAGGTTTAACCATGTGCGTGCCTCAGCTCCACACGCTTCATTCGCCCGTATTTTCTGGATCAGCGTGCGTGCGCTAAAAATAGGTATTAGCTCACAGGCCGTGCGGACCCCCCCCCCCCCCCCCTCTGTCCCTCTGTGTCGGTCGACTTACTGTGCCTGTGGTGGAGAAATAGGGCACAGCTGACCTGGACTCGCTTTCTCCACGGGGAGCGAGCGTGACATGCTTGTCGTGAAAAATGCGAGACCACTACACTACAACAAGCCGTGAAATATGCGAGACCGCGGCACTGTGTGGTACAGAGAGAGAACGGACTCGCCTTTACAACGGGGGGTGGGGGGTGGGGTGGAGCGTCTCGCTTTCTCCACGGGGAGCGAGCGTGAAAGTCCCGGGACTTTCACGACTTGCTTGTCGTGAAAAATGCGAGACCACTACACTACTACAAGCCGTGAAATATTCGAGACCGCGGCACTGTGTGGTACAGAGAGAGAACGGACTCGCCTTTACAACGGGGGGGGGGGGGAGGGGGAGGGGGGGCGAGCGTGGAGAAATAGAGCACAGTCATTGGGTAGGGTGTCCCGGGGTTTTCACGGCAGGCAAGCCGGGCGGGGAGTAGTCATAGGATGAAGATTTCCCCCATTTCCCATTTCCCCTATTGCTATTAGCATGAGAGAGAGCTATCCCTATGCGTGAGTGACAGGATCATCGCCATATTCAGTCTATGACAATCTGTCCCCCACCCCCCCACCCCCATCCCCATGTCCCTATGCCAAGCAGCAATGATCTCTTTCAGATTCTCTGTTCTCCGAGCAAAATTTGTACTATAGGTGTCACTGGCGTGTAACGAATATGTCACTTCCGATTTCTTTATTCACAGGCGATAATATGGACTTTTGAGGCAGTGTGGGCGATAACAGACGAAGCTTCTGATTTTCACGTGAGAAACTCGGGATTTTCACGTTAAGAACTCGTCCTTAAAGGAAACCGTCCTGCTGTAAACGTTTTGTGATAAGGAGAAATCTGCTTTGCGTTAATGATTGAGTACCTATATGCAATTTTTTTTGGAAGTGTCATTTATTTTCATGATCTGAAGAATAGCGTGATTACTGAGTATGTCTGATGATGAAGATAACCAGTATTGCGTAGGTGTAATGAACTTTATGTGATGATAGCTGTCATGATAGCTCTTGCGATTGCCGCTTGAAGGTACTATGGACATATTGTAACGATAAAGGTATGTGGTGATTAAAGATCAATATCTGTTATATTGTCAACTTTTGCATAACAAGGGCGCCATGGATATACCGATTCATTTTGGTATCCACCATGATTTGATAAATGTATTATGTTAATGAGTATTCACAGCGAATTCGGTATTTTGTTTACAGAAATGTGACATGTTATTAAATGGTTAATTGTCCAAGTATTATTAAATATTAATGTTTTGTACAGAGGCATTGCGCACAATGTATAAACATAATGTATTCCTGTATTGTACTTTGGGCCTGTAGGCCTTAACTACGAATAAATCATTATCATGAATGGTTAAGGCGGGTATTCCGTACTTTTTTTTCCAATGTAATCCGTATTCGAGACAGGTGAAAAAAAAGCTCTAAAAATGGCGTATTGAATGCATTTTCCTCCATGGTGGATGCAGGGTGGGCGCTTTATGTTCGCTCAACAAACAACTACAGTCAGACCTCCCGTATCCGACACCCGATAATCTAGAAACCCCGTTACAGGTCTAACTGTGTCGGATAGTGGGGTTCTGGATTATCGGGTGTCGGAAAAACTAGGTCTGACTAATTGTTTGTTGAGCGAACATTAGACGCCCACCTTCACCCCCGTTAGCCCCGCTCTAGCTTAATAGCTCGTTAATTTCTTGAAACCATGAGATTGAACAGAGCACACCCACACCTGTCGTTGAGGATGCATGTACTATCAATGAAATACAAATGCAAAACTTGCCTCATTGGCTTTTTTCTCGCTTAGTTTTAAAGAGGGGATTAAGTGCGTTCGGCCAATGCAAGTGACCTAGTGAATGAAGTTTATTAAAGTGACACAGTATGTATAGGCATACCCAGCCCTACTGGGCTTATACGTCACTTTGAACTCATTATTATTATTATTCTGTATTTGGCCATGTATTGAATAGTGCATTGGCTTTCATTACCATTGACTATAACATATAATAACTAAAGAATTCGGTTACATATTTGCTACTGAAGTATATCGGAGTATAACAAAAGGAAATTGTATATGGTCCTGTATTGAATAGTGCATTGGCTTTCATGGACTAACATAATAACTAAAAAATTCGTTTACATATTTGCTATGGAAGTATGTCGGAAAATAGCATAAAAGAAATGTACACGTTAAACAGAAAATAAACAACTATGATAGCTATATATACAGCAGCTAGTTATACATAGACTGAATCGGAATCTTACTACATGTACTTACAAATAGGTATTTTCCATTCTTTTCCCCCAAGCAACGTCAATAAATTTAGACTTCTATCCAACTAGATTGTAATAAATGACATTTATCCTCGGTGGTGGACAAAGGGAATTTTCGATTTTTAACCTACAATGGACATTTACCCAAAAAATGGCACATATCGCATATTGTTTCTTCAGCTCATATCCTTAAAGCGGGTGTCCAACCTCATTTAATCGCGATCTGCACCAAAAGTTTACATCTTAAAGTTAAATTGGCGAGTGTTAACGCTTCGTTTCGGCTGACTGGTAAGGAGAAAAAAATTAAGGCAACCCGCCCCCAGCAATGTCAAGCAGAGCGCCATTTTGCCGGGAGCAGTGACGCGTATTGTGACTATTCATGTACGTGGCACCGCCTTATGTGATCACTCGGGGAGAGAGAGATCAGGGCCGCGATTTACAGATGAACAGCGGTAGTTCCAAGCCGCGCAGTAGACCATGATCTCAGTGTTTCATGGAAAAGTACCGTCCAAACAATTTGATATACGCCTTGCGACGATTGACTCCGCAACAATGCCATGATTGGACTTAGAGTCGCAGCTATTTATATTAGCGCTGATCACGCGCTCTTGTTTTGCTCACACAATAGGCGCAATTTCCGGTTCGAATAAATTAGAGTATCGCCTTCTGATTGGTCAATCGCGGACACACCTCCAAAAAGGGCTGCCGCCGGGTAGGCGGCGAAATCGTGCCCGGCGTCACTTCTAAATTTTATTGTGAGTTATAGATAGGACGAAAAATTCTGTAATTTGGTGGATAGACAATTGGGTATTATCTGAATCGGTAAAGCAGCGTTAGAGGCCAGGCTAGCGGTTCCCTTTAACTCGGCCAGTTTCAATTGTGCTAAAAGCGAGCGGCTACTTCTCGATATATAATCTTTGACATAATTTTCCGTATCAAAATCGGTCTTATTAGACGGCAAGTTCTTAATTTGGCGCTCTTGTTAACACCACCATACCAATAATCTTTATACATAATAGCGTGCAGCTCCAATATCCTCTAGACGGATACTTTGTAATTTATGAAAGGTTTCGAAAGTTTCCAGCGTATGTAGACATTCTTTTTATTTCGATGCACCAATTCTTATGGCCCAAGGAATAGTCTCTCAGTGAAAAACACGTTTTGTGAACCGCTCGGCATCCGCATTAAAAAGGCGGTTCCAGAATCTGAGCCTCCCTTGTATCAAATTTGGCACTGAGCCACCCCATCTCGCCGTTCAGGGCCTAAGTTGGAGAGAATATATGAAAAACACCCAGGAAAACCTAATGGTGAGATTCTGATTTTATGCTACAACACAATGGCGGATATACGATATGGGACAAAGTTTCATGTGCGCATCCCAATGTATATTTCCAATTTTTCCCGAAAATGTCAATTCCGCCTCGGAGAGGGGGGTCGCTATGAAATGGGGACACGTAGTACATGAGAACATACACTGTTATTTGGGATGTCCCTTATCGTTAATTAGTACATGGGAACATCTGTGCCACTTGGGATGTCCTCTATCGCTTAGTACATGAGAGCATGAGCTACTTGGGGTGTCCCCTATCGCTTAGTACATGGGAGCATGAGCTACTTGGGGTGTCCCCATTCGCTTAGTACATGGGAGCATGAGCTACTTGGGGTGTCCCCTTTCGCTTAGTACATGGGCGCATGAGATACTTGGGGTGTCCCCTTTCGCTTAGTACATGGGAGCATGAGCTACTTGGCGCGCCTCCTATCGCTTAGTAAATGGGAGCATGAGCTACTTGGGGTGTCCTCTATCGCTTAGTACATGGGAGCATGAGCTACTTGGGGTGTCCCTTATCGCTTAGTACATGAGAGCATGAGCTACTTGGGGTGTCCCTTATCGCTTAGTACATGGGAGCATGAGCTACTTGAGGTGCCCTCTATCGCTTAGTACATGGGAGCATGAGCTACTTGGGGTGTCCCCTAACACTTAGTACATGGGAGCATGAGCTACTTGGGGTGTCCCCTATCGCTTAGTACATGGGAGCATGAGCTACCTGAGGTGTCCTCTATCGCTTAGTACATGGGAGCATGAGCTACTTGAGGTGTCCTCTATCGCTTAGTACATGGGAGCATGAGCTACTTGGGGTGTCCTCTATCGCTTAGTACATGAGAGCATGAGCTACTTGGGGTGTCTCCTATCGCTTAGTACATGGGAGCATGAGCTACTTGAGGTGTCCCCTATCGCTTAGTACATGAGAGCATGAGCTACTTGAGGTGTCCACTATCGCCTAGTACATGACAGCATGAGCTACTTGGGGTGTCCCCTATCGCTTAATACATGACAGCATGAGCTACTTGAGGTGTCCCCTATCGCTTAGTACATGAGAGCATGAGCTACTTGAGGTGTCCTCTATCGCTTCGTGCATGAGAGCATGAGCTACTTGGGGTGTCTCCTATCGCTTAGTACATGGGAGCATGAGCTATTTATGGTGTCTCCTATCGCTTAGTTCATGGGAGCATGAACTACTTGGGTGTCTCCTATCGCTTAGTACATGAGAGCATGAGGTACTTGGGGTGTCCTCTATCGCTTAGTGCATGGGAGCATGAACTACTTGGCGTGTCCTCTATCGCTTAGTACATGGGAGCATGAGCTACTTGGGGTGTCCCCTAACACTTATTACATGGGAGCATGAGCTGCTTGGGGTGTCCCCTATCGCTTAGTACATGAGAGCATGAGCTACTTGGGGTGTCCTCTATCGCTTAGTGCATGGGAGCATGAGCTACTTGGCGTGTCCTCTATCGCTTAGTACATGGGAGCATGAGCTACTTGAGGTGTCCTCTATCGCTTAGTACATGGGAGCATGAGCTACTTGGCGTGTCTCCTATCGCTTAGTACATGGGCGCATGAGCTACTTGGGGTGTCTCCTATCGCTTAGTACATGGGAGCATGAGCTACCTGGGATGTCTCCTATCGCTTACTACATGAGAGCATGAGGTACTTGGGGTGTCCTCTATCGCTTAGTGCATGGGAGCATGAGGTACTTGGGGTGTCTCCTATCGCTTAGTACATGGGAGCATGAGCTACTTGGCGTGTCTCCTATCGCTTAGTACATGGGAGCCAGAGCTACTTGGCGTGCCTCCTATCGCTTAGTACATGGGAGCATGAGGCTAGGTGTTTTGTGTCCAAATTTAATTTAAGAACAAGTCATAAATATAAAAATGATTAACTAATGATTTACCATATATTAAATTAGTTCTAAATGCAATATGATTGTTCATAGATCTGTATCAATTATTGATTTTATAATATAAATGTATTACAGTCTGCATGATAGAATTCATTAACTTGTTTATTTAAATAGAATGATTTAGAATATAACTAAATTCCAATCTTAAAACTGGAATACATATAGAAGGTGGACCAGTGATTGTGCGGGTACCAGTGATTGCGCACTTGCAGAAACACACTTTATTTACATAATATGTATCCAAACTTATACCCGACAGATGCATTCATGTAGGACAGCTACCTTAACGTTAACTTGGAAAGATAAGCAATCTGCATATTATTTTTTAATCTTTTGCTGGGTGCGCAATCACTGGTCCCATAATTAAGCTGATAAGCTTAACCTGCTAAAATAAATAAATATAGATCAAAAGTAAATTATAAAAAAAACATGCTTCAATTTTGTTTCTGTGGCAGTATCAGTAGTATCAGGCTATGATATGGGCCTATGCCGTATGCTGTATAAATTTGCAGTAACTTATGGCTGTGGCGGCGGCGGCAGTGTGGGGAGTGTCAGTGACACTGTTGTGTCCACAGGCGCTCAGATCAGTTGATACGAAGCCCGCCCGCCAAGTGGCGGGCGGGCTTCGTATCAACTGATCTGAGCGCCTGTGGTTGTGTCACTGACTGTCATAGACGCGAGTGCCTATTCCACCACGGGGGGTTACATACCCCGTGGTGGAATAGGCACTCGCGTCTATGACTGTCAGTGACATGCACTCACTGACACTTAGTGACAGTGTGGCTGTGCCGTGGCCGTGCTAGTAAATCGCCAAACAGGGTGAGACAATGCTAATTAGAACAGAATAAGGGTTACAATATACCATCCACATGTTTAAATTATGTGATCTTACGAAATTATTAGACAAATACCTGTGCAATACTTACATTTGCTGAAAAATGTAAGTTGAACTGCTAAAAATCACCGCGTTCCTCTGTCCGGCTGTGTTTTTGTCTTGGCCTCGCTTTGGTTCGGACATGTGCCAGAGCTTCAGACTAGTATAAACATTGGGAAATCACACAGTTGTTGTGCACTACGTTTACTGAGTGTGGCTATCAATAGGGGGTAATTCAAGCTCAAAGTGTTATCTTTCAATATATTGTCACTATAAAGTTCACTGTGATTTATTTAAGTTGCACATGGGACGAGTTTGAACCCACCCCTTGCACGCCGCGCCGACCGCGCAGCTTGCCTGGTTCCACGTCCTATGTCGTAACTAGGAGGAGAGCCCTTTGCGCGTGGTATCCATTGAAACGCAGGGAGCGAGTGAACTGCGCACTAAACGGAACGCACGTGTTTTTTTGTTTATCACCAGGACTGCCAGGCCGGAAGTAGAACCCGCGAGAACTGGCCTGCCCTATTGTGAGTAAACAGTCCGCACGTGCTACACGCAGTAGGCCTGAGCCCGGGGCCTGAGCATGCGTTATCAAAGTTGTTTACAACCACACATACGAGTTAGTCACAATAAATTATTAAAATATTAAAATGTCCCGTTATAGCGAGCGTAGCGAGCTCTTTAGATAACACACACGTAAAAAACAAAATCTGTATCTCAATCCCATACTGTAATTGTAAAGAGCGAAAAAAATCAACCGCAAGTCGACCCCCAGTGGGGAAAGCGGAAGCGGAAGATGTGACACATTGTTTACGCATGCGTTAACTGCCTTCTGGGAAACGTCATGTTCATTTTTTTTGTTAAAACTTACGCGCAGCGCACCGCCGGATATAAAGGAACGAATTACCAACATCGGTACATAATCCACAAGTTACTGGAAAACATAACCAAGGAGATGAAGGGCTTATCATAGCGACAACATGTTTTCACTCTCCCGACAGAGCGCTCGCTGTATTCGCCAGGTGGCAGCACAAGTCGAACGCGCAGACGACGGTTCACGGCAGACTGGTCAACAGTTCACAGCTTCGTTGACGTTATAACCTTTTTACATTATTATTTAGTCTAGATTTTGTAAATTTAGATCAAGGTTGATGATACATTAGGTGATTAGGTCTCATTAGAAACATTTCACCTTACCACATAAGTTTAGTTTGTGCCACATTCAACTGGGTTTATTTGACAGTTGTCAGTTCATCACTGATATCTCGTCATCAGGCGTCCGTGTAGGATGCGTCGAACAAGGTTGACCGATTCCTAGATTTGGACTAAGTTAGGATGACTTTCTTTTCGCCAATGTTAAAAGCAGAAACTTACCTAATGAATCTCAGTGACTGAAGCAGCAGAACTTAATGTACGAAATTGGATTTAAGCTTAAACAAAATTCAGACAAGAATAGGAAGTTATTAAAACTAAAAACTGTCTTAATACCTGGAGCTATTATTGTAATAGTTGTCTCAATACCTGGAGCTATTATTGTAATAGTTGTCTCAATACATGGCGCTATTATGTAATAGTTGTCTCAATACCTAAGTACACACCTGCAGCTAAACTTGAGACAATTAAAAGAGAGGTGTTTGCTATAGTACATGCATATAGCTTCCCTACTTGTGAACATCAGTTTGCATAGTTATAGCTGCAGGTATTTATGACCTCAAAACTACAAAAAAATAAGATTGTATGAGCCAAGAGTTGATATGATTTCTTTTATTACAGAACAAGAGTTGATATTAGTTCTTTTATCACAGAATTAGAAAAACAATACATGAAAGTTGATAGTCCTACATGTTTTCATTGACCGGCCATTAATGCTGGGGTTCTGTCAGCAGATCTGAGCGCCTGTGGATTAATGAGTAATGTATAAGTTATTAGGGGTTTAGTAAATGGTTCTCACCAAGCAGTGGGGGTTAAACAAATGGTACCAAACAAATTGTATCGCTATGGTATGGAGCATTGGAGGCTACGCTCGCCTTTAGGTTTTACCTATGACATATTATATTTATATCAGATTAGGCAGGCATGTGGTCGAAATCACCAGGCTATTAGAGACAACCTTAGTAGATTGGTTGAGAGGGGGGTCCTTTATGGGTGTAATTAAGTGGCGTGATAAGAAGGGGGGGGGGGTCGTGTTTCCAGATCACGAAGAATACATTTCTTTATTCCCAGATTAAAGGAAGGGCGGATACATGACACTAAATTGACGATTTCACGATTGACGTTTATTGAATAGTAACGTTACAATTCTCAGTTCACGATAAATGAACATTCTTGATAACGGCGGTCGGCTAATATCCCATTCCCAGTTCACGCTGAATAATTTTTTATTATTCCCCGTTCACGGTGAAATGAAAAGCCCATTCCCGAGGAACGGAAATACCCCCCCACCCCATAAGAAGGGCTCTAAAAGTTGCGATGGGGTTCCAAGGGGAGGAGGTTCTCCGGAGGTTAAGGAAAGTGAACACATGATCAGAAGGGCTGTTCTTCGAATTGCCCAACCCCCGCCTTGACTAAATGGTCACCCCAACCCCCCTTGAAATCGTCATCGTCGCCCCCCTTATAATTAGTATAGTATATAATTATAAAATATCAAATTATCTGTCATGAATTGTTCACTTGTCTTATGTTACTGTTTCTTTTTATCTTTTGTAAATTTGTGTTCAGACATTTACTCTTGCCTATAAATTGTGATATTCCAGCAAACTTTCTGGGTATAACCCCTTACAATACATAGTGTAAAAAGGCCTTACAACCCTCGCTTTCGGCCGACAGCTTTGTTGCCTCCAAAGCGGTACAGGCCCTGCATGGTCCAGCTGGGAGATCGGCAAGGGCGTGTTGGGGGGGTGGGGGGGGGGGGCGATGACGATTTCGTCAAGAGGGGTGGGGTGACCATTTAGTCAACCTCCCGAGACCCCACTCTCCTTGGAACCCCATATGACAGATTAACAATATCCACATACGACAATGCAAACCTGCGAACGTCACATCTAAATATCACATTACATTACATTATACGATTACATCATATATTGGGTCCCAATTCTTTAAAACTCTCCCTCGCTCTTCCCGGTGTTTCTGCTTCCGGGCTCAAAAAAAGTAATTTATAAGACGAATAATATGCAGTTATTTTTGGCTATTAATCAGTTCTGGTTACATAAATCGCATCTTTTCGATTCAACCAATCAACAACCAACAAAAACAACTGGGAGTTGGTAATCATATATTTACACAAAAACTTCAACTGGAAGCTCCGCAGTCGTACATCCAGCGTCGTTGGTTGTATATTCAGGACAATTTAACCACATTTGGTCATATCGCGCCAATGGGAGAAGGAAGGGATAGTGGAGCCATGTCCCCGGGGGTAAACCCCATACTCTTTGCGATACACAGACATGGCCACAGCGGACCGCGAACCACCGATCCACGTGCCGTTAAGCTCTCACGTGAGCAGAGCGCAGAATTCCAGCGCTCTAACCCACTGAGCCATCGAGGGGGCCCCTACATCCAGGGTGGAATCCAAGGGTAAAATATATATATTGTTCGCCATTGATGTTCATCAATATTCTGTTTGACCTTCTCTTCATATTTAGATTCACTAGTCTTAGCAAAAGTATACTCTTTTACGAGCTTATAGACAACATTACAAGTTCCCTTGTTCTGCCTTTAAAAGTTAATATGTATTCTCTCTATGCCAGGTTGCTTTTTCCCTGCTCTTGGCATTGTGCTCTCCATTGTCTGAGAATGCTATGCATTAAATTATAAAAAATTGCACGTTCATAATAACAGTACACATTTTACGAAACTCGCTCCATCCGTAGGGAGAACTGTCTTCACCTCATATCGTTCATCAAGTCCCTTTTTTGTCCTCGGAGGGTGGGGGGGCACTATTATACATATCTGGTAGGTGGGGGGGGGGCTCCCTGAGTGCCCTCATCACGGGTGCAGGTGGGGGGGGTTGTCCCTGAGTGCCCTCATCACGACGGCAAGGGGGGGGGGGGCTGAGTGCCCTCATTACAGGGGCAGGGGGGGGGGGTGTCCTTGAGTGCCCTCATTACAGGGGCAGGGGGGGTGTCCCTGAGTGCCCTCATCACGGGTGCGGGGGGGGGGGGCTCCTTAAGTGCCCTCATCACGGGTGCAGGGGGGGTTGTCCCTGAGTGCCCTCATCACGACGGCAAGGGGGGGGGGGGGTCCCTGAGTGCCCTCATCACGGGGGCAGGGGGGGGGTCCCTGAGTGCCCTCATCACGGGGGCAGGGGGGGGGGGGGTCCCTGAGTGCCCTCATCACGACGGCAAGGGGGGGGGGCCTGAGTGCCCTCATTACAGGGGCAGGGGGGGGGGGTGTCCCTGAGTGCCCTCATTACAGGGGCAGGGGGGGTGTCCCTGAGTGCCCTCATCACGGGTGCGGGGGGGGGGGGCTCCTTAAGTGCCCTCATCACGGGTGCAGGGGGGGTTGTCCCTGAGTGCCCTCATCACGACGGCAAGGGGGGGGGTCCCTGAGTGCCCTCATCACGGGGGCAGGGGGGGGGTCCCTGAGTGCCCTCATCACGGGGGCAGGGGGGGGGGGTCCCTGAGTGCCCTCATCACGGGGGCAGGTGGGGGGGTCCTTACTTAATGTAAAGTGTCCTAATATAAGGTGTCCCGATGTAAGGTCTCCTAATACAAGGTGCTCCGATGTAAAGTGTCCCAATACAAGGTGTCCCCTGTAAAGTGTCCCGATGTAAGGTGTCCCGGATGTAAGGTGTCCAGATGTAAAGTGTCCCAATGTAAGGTGTACCGATGGAAAGTGTCCTGATGTAAAGTGTCCCGATATAAAGTGTCCTAATGTAAAGTGTCCCGATGTAAAGTGTCCTGATGTAAAGTGTCCCAATGTAATGTGTCCCGATGGAAAATGTTCCGATGGTAGGTGTTCCAATGTAAGGTGCTCCGATGTAAGGTGTCCCGGATGTAAAGTGTCCTCATGTAAAGTGTCCCGATGTAAAGTGTCCCGATGTAAAGTGTCCCGGTGTGAGGTGTCCCGATGTAAGAAGTTCCGATGTAAAGTGTCCTGATGTAAAGTGTCCCAATGTAACGTGTCCCGATGTAAAATGTCCCGATGCAAGGTGTCCCAATGTAAGGTGTCCCGATACAAAGTGTCCTAATGTAAAGGGTCCCGATGTAAAGTGTCCCGATGTAAAGTGTCCCGATGTAAAGTGTCCCGATGTAAAGTGTCCCGATGTAAGGTGTTCCGATGTAAGGTGTCCCAGTGTAAGGTGTCCTGATGTAATGTGTTCCGATGTAAAGTGTCCCGATGTAAAGTGTCCCGATGTAAAGTGTCCCGATGTAATGTGTCCAAATGTAAAGTGTCCCGATATAAAGTGTCCCAATATAAGGTGTCCCGACCTAAGGTATCCTAATATAAGGTGCTCCGATGTAAAGTGTCCCAATACAAGGTGTCCCCTGTAAAGTGTCCCGATGTAATGTGACCCGATGGAAGGTGTTCCGATGTAAAGTGTCCTGATGTAAGGTGTCCCGGATGTAAGGTGTCTAGATGTAAAGTGTCCCAATGTAAGGTGTACCGATGGAAAGTGTCCTAATGCAAAGTGTCCCGATATAAAGTGTCCTAATGTAAAGTGTCCCGATGTAAAGTGTCCTGATGTAAAGTGTCCCAATGTAATGTGTCCCGATGGAAAATGTCCCGATGTTAGGTGTTCCAATGTAAGGTGCTCCGATGTAAGGTGTATCGGATGTAAAGTGCCCTCATGTAAAGTGTCCCAATATAAGATGTCCCGATGTAAAGTGTCCCGATGTAAAGTGTCCCGATGTAAGGTGTTCCGATGTAAGGTGTCCCAGTGTAAGGTGTCCCGATGTAAAGTGTCCCGATGTAAAGTGTCCCGATGTAAGGTGTTCCGATGTAAGGTGTCCCAGTGTAAGGTGTCCCGATGTAAAGTGTCCCGATGTAAAGTGTCCCGATGTAAAGTGTCCCAATGTAAAGTGTCCCGATGTAAGGTGTCCAGATGTAAAGTGTCCCGATGTAAAGTGTCCCTATGTAAAGTGTCCTAATGTAAAGTGTCCCGATGTAAAGTGTCCAGATGAAAAGTGTCCCGATGTAATGTGTTCGATGTAAAGTGTCCCGATGTAAAGTGTTCCGATGTGAAGTGTCTCGATGTAAAGTGTCCCAATGTAAGGTGTTCCGATGTAAGGTTTCCAGATGTAAAGTGTCCCGATATAAAGTGTCCCAATATAAGGTGTCCCGATGTAAGGTCTCCCAACGTAAGGTGCTCCGATGTAAAGTGTCCCAATACAAGGTGTCCCCTGCAAAAGTGTCCCGATGTAATGTGTCCCGATGGAAGGTGTTCCGATGTAAAGTGTCCCGATGTAAGGTGTCCCGGATGTAAAGTGTCATGATGTAAAGTGTCCCAATGTAAGGTGCCCCGATGTAAGGTGTCCCGATGTAAAGTGTCCCAATGTAAGGTGTACCGATGGAAAGTGTCCTGATGTAAAGTTTCCCGATATAAAGTGTCCTAATGCAAAGTGTCCCGATGTGAAGTGTCCTGATGTAAAGTGTCCTGATGTAGAGTGTCCCAATGTAATGTGTCCCGATGTAAAATGTCCCAATGTTAGGTGTTCCAACGTTAGGTGCTCCGATGTAAGGTGTCCCGGATATAAAGTGTCCTGATGTAAAGTGTCCCAATGTAGGGTGTCCCGATGTAAAGTGTCCCGATGTAAGGTGTTCCGATGTAAGGTGTCCCAGTGTAAGGTGTCCCGATGTAAAGTGTCCCGATGTGAAGTGTCCAATGTAAAGTGTCCCGATGTAAATTGTCCCGATGTAAAGTGTCCCAATGTAATGTGTCCCGGTGTAAAATGTCCCGATGTTAGGTGCTCCAATGCAAGGTGCTTCGATATAAAGTGTCCCGATGTAAAGTGTCCCGATGTAAAGTGCCCCGATGCAAGGTGTCCCGAATGTAAAGTGTCCTGATGTGAAGTGTCCCAATGTAAGGTGTCCCGATGTAAAGTGTCCCAATGTGACGTGTACCGATGGAAAGTGTCATGATGTAAAGTTTCCCGATATAAAGTGTCCTAATGCAAAGTGTCCCGATGTAAAGTGTCCTGATGTAAAGTGTCGCAATGTAATGTGTCCCGATGTAAAATGTCCCAATGCTAGGTGTTTCAATGTAAGGTGCCCCGATGTAAGGTGTCCCGGATGTTAAGTGTCCCAATGTAAGGTGGCCCGATGTAAAGTGTCCCGATGTAAAGTGTCCCGATGTAAGGTGTTCCGATGTAAGGTGTCGCAGTGTAAGGTGTCCCGATGCAAAGTACCCCTATGTGAAGTGTCCCGATGTAAAGTGTCCCAATGTAATGTGTCCCGATGTAAAATGTAACGATGCTAGGTGCTCCAATGCAAGGTGCTTCGATATAAAGTGTCCCGATGTAAAGTGTCCCGATGTAAAGTGTCCCGATGGTAGGTGTTCCAATGTAAGGTGCTCCGATGTAAACGGTCTCGATGTAAAGTGTCCCGATGTAAAGTGCCCCGATGTAGAGTGTCCCGATGTAAAGTGTCCCGATGTAAAGTGCCCTGACGTAAGGTGTCCCGATGTGGTGTCCCAATATAAGGTGTCCCGATGTAAAGTGTCCCAATGTAAAGTGTCCCAATAAAAGGTGTCCCGATGTAAAGTGTGGCCCGATGTAAAGTGTCCCGATGTAAAGTGTCTCAATGTAAGGTGTCCCAGTGTAAAGTGTCCCGATGTAAAGTGTCCCGATGGAAGGTGTTCTGATGTAAAGTGTCTCGATGTAAGGTGTCCCGGATGTAAAGTGTCCTGATGTAAAGTGTCCCAATGTAAGGTGTACCGATCTAAAGTGTCCCGATGTAAAGTGTCCCGATATAAAGTGTCCTAAAGTAAAGTGTCCCGATGTAAAGTGTGATGATGTAAAGTTTCCCAATGTAATGTGTCCTGATGTAAAATGTCCCGATGTTAGGTGTTCCAATGTAAGGTGCTCCGATGTAAACTGTCCCGATGTAAAGTGTCCCGATTTAAAGTGTCCCGATGTAAATTGTCCCGATGTAAAGTGTCCCGATGTGAAGTGTCCCGATGTAAAGCGTCCCGATGTAAAGTGTCCCGATGTAAGGTGTTCCCATGTAAGGTGTCCCAGTGTAAGGTGTCCCGATGTAAAGTGTCCCGATGTAAAGTGTCTCGATGTAAAGTGTCCCGATGTAAAGTGTCTCAATGTAATGTGTCCCGATGTAAAATGTCCCGATGTTAGGTGCTCCAATGCAAGGTGCTTCGATGTAAAGTGTCCCGATGTAAAGTGTCTCAATGTAAAGTGTCCCGATGTGAAGTGTCCCGATGTAAAGTGTCCCGATGTAAAGTGTCCCGATGTAAGGTGTTCCCATGTAAGGTGTCACAGTGTAAGGTGTCCCGATGTAAAGTGTCCCGATGTAAAGTGTCTCGATGTAAAGTGTCCCGATGTAAAGTGTCCCAATGTAATGTGTCCCGATGTAAAATGTCCCGATGTTAGGTGCTCCAATGCAAGGTGCTTCGATGTAAAGTGTCCCGATGTAAAGTGTCCCAATGTACTGTGTCCCGATGTAAAATGTCCCGATGTTAGGTGCTCCAATATAATGTGTCCCGATGTAAAATGTCCCGATGTTAGGTGTTCCAATGTAAGGTGCTCCGATGTAAACTGTCCCGATGTAAAGTGTCCCGATGTAAAGTGTCCCGATGTAAAGTGCCCCGATGTAAAGTGTCCCGATGTAAAGTGTGGCCCGATGTAAAGTGTCCCGATGTAAAGTGTCCCAATGTAAGGTGTCCCAATGTAAAGTGTCCCGATGTAAAGTGTCCCGATGGAAGGTGTTCCGATGTAAAGTGTCTCGATGTAAGGTGTCCCGGATGTAAAGTGTCCTGATTTAAAGTGTCCCAATGTAAGGTGTACCGATGGAAAGTGTCCTGATGTAAAGTGTCACGATATAAAGTGTCCTAATGTAAAGTTTGATGATGTAAAGTGTCCCAATGTAATGTGTCCTGATGTAAAATGTCCCGATGTTAGGTGCTCCAATGTAAGGTGCTCCGATGTAAAGTGTCCCGATGTAAAGTGTCCCGATGTAAAGTGTCCCGATGTAAAGTGTCCCGATGTAAAGTGTCCCGATGTAAAGTTTCCCGATGGAAGGTGTACCGATGTAAAATGTCCCGATGTAAAGTGTCCCGATGTAAGGTGTTCCAATGTAAGGTGTCCCAGTGTCAGGTGTCCCGATGTAAAGTGTCCCGATGTAAAGTGTCCCGATGTAAAGTGTCCCGATGTAAAGTGTCCCGATGTAAAGTTTCCCGATGGAAGGTGTTCCCATGTAAGGTGTCCCAGTGTAAGGTGTCCCGATGTAAAGTGTCCCGATGTAAAGTGTCCCGATGTAAAGTTTCCCGATGGAAGGTGTATCGATGTAAAATGTCCCGATGTAAAGTGTCCCGATGTAAGGTGTCCCGATGTAAGGTGTTCCGATGTAAAGTGTCCCGATGTAAGGTGTTCCAATGTAAGGTGTCCCAGTGTCAGGTGTCCCGATGTAAAGTGTCCCGATGTAAAGTGTCCCGATGTAAAGTTTCCCGATAGAAGGTGTCCTGATGTAAAGTGTCCCGATGTAAAGTGTCCCTATGTAAAGTGTCCCGATGTAAGGTGTCCCGATGTAAAGTGTCCCGATATAAAGTGTCCCGATGTAAGGTATCCCAATGTAAGGTGCTCCGATGTAAAGTGTCCCGATGTAAGGTGTCCCGGATGTAAAGTGTCCTGATGTAAAATGTCCCAATGTAAGGTGTCCCGATGTAAGGTGTCCCCATGTAAAGTGTCCCGCTGTAAGGTGTACCGATGTAAAGTGACCTGATGTAAAGTGTCCCAATGTAATGTGTCCCGATGTGAAATGTTCCAATGTAAAATGTCCGGATGTTAGGTGTTCCAATGTAAGGTGCTCCGATGTAAACTGTCCCGATGTAAAGTGTCCCGATGTAAAGTGTCCCGATGTAAAGTCTCCCGATGTAAAGTGTCCCGATGTAAAGTGTCCCAATATAAGGTGTCCCGATGTAAAGTGTCCCACTATAAGGTGTCCCGATGTAAAGTGTGGCCCGATGTAAAGTTTCCCGATGTAAAGTGTCCCAATGTAAGGTGTCCCAATGTAAAGTGTCCCGATGTAAAGTGCCCCGATGTAAAGTGTCCCGATGTAAAGTGTCCCGATGTAAGGTGTCCCGATGTAAAGTGTCCCGATGTAAAGTGTCCCAATATAAGGTGTCCCGATGTAAAGTGTCCCAATGTAAGGTGTCCCAATGTAAGGTGTCCGGATGTAAAGTGTCCTGATTTAAAGTGTCCCGATGTAAGGCGTCTCGATGTAAAGTGTTCTAATGCGGCTGTACCGATGTAATGCTTCCTGTTATCTTACAGTTTCTGTTTCAAGTTTGGAACAGCGTATCGAAGCAGAAGAGTTCGCACACTGAGCGCGTTATGACCGTATCCAGGACCAAATAACTGGTGCATCACTTTTATCAGGCGTTATGGCTGTATTTCATTCTCGATAGATACGTATAATCTTGTGTATTCTTTCTATACAATTTTGAAGTATTTTATTGAGTAATTAAGACCGGTGAAGGAAACCAGGGTCAGGAAGTACATGGTCTACAGGGAAGTATAAACGGATGCCAGTTAAGGAATCATAACGAACCACAACCGCGTGTGTACATCGGCCTTAAGTTGTCCAGTTGTATATAGAGGTATGGTACTACGTTCGTTTCATCGTCATAGGGAATAAACAGGGCAACCCAAAAGGATTTCACGTCTTCGTCACTCGAGCACCCCCCCCTCCCCACCACCCAAGCCCCATCAATTGACTACCACCACACACCCTAACTGAACCCTCCTCGTTCAAAAGAACCCTGTTCAGCGTGCATACAAACAAAAACGATTACAAAGTTAAAACCAATGAAGCCTTTATTTAAGCACAAAGAACAAGTACATAATAACATAAAACATGAAAATTTGGCTCTACCTAAGCTGTTACCTGCGATCTTTGATTCAGACCGATAGATACACACTATGCTGACCACTGTGAAAGATACAGCTGGAAACATCGCATAGCCAACTCATTTCAGTTTAGTATGCATACAAACGAAAAGATACAACATTTAAAACTAATGAAGTATTCATTTATCAAAGAACAATTAAGTACCCAATAAGATAAAAACTGCGACCCTTGGACAAATAGGTATGCACACATTATGCCGCCACTCAAAGCCACAGCTGGAAGCATCGTAAAGCCAACGTATTTGACCCCCGTATTTCGCCAGCTTGTTGTATAATCTACAGTTTGGTAGACAGAAGAGACCTTCAACAGTTGTTGACGAAAATCGGGGGATAGGTGAAACCTGAACATTTTAAGACCGACTGCTTCTCTATATGCAGTATCGACTGAATTATAGGCCGAAACGTCACCTCACGCAGATCCAAACTGGACTCTTCAGATACAGATCGGATTCCCAGGATGCCGATTGACCCCTAGGATGCCGATTTGACCCCCAAGATCCGGATTGACACCTCAGGTCCAGATTCACTCATCAGATCTAGATTGGACCCCTAGAATTCAGATTAACCCTTAGGACCCCGATTTACCCTTCAGATCAATATTTAAGCCTTCAGATCCCGATTGAACCCCTAGAATCCAGGTTCGACCACTTTTAACCCAATTAACCCGTTAGATCCCGATTTGAGCCGCAGAACCCTTCAGATGACCTTCCTTGCGGCGAACTTTGACCTTGGGTATTTGCTCTTGATCAATATCGTTAAATACTAATGTTATGTCCCACGCAATGTGTCGTTTGTCTCACTGATTATCTTTAAGAGAGATTGAGGTGATTTCCCCGGAAAATGCTCTCATTCAATGGTACAGTTTGGGAAAGACTTTAGGGCGATTTGCAAAATTTTAACATATCGCACAATCCACGTATGGGCCTAATGTGTCATAATTTTTTGGGTGTAAAGAAGTCAAAACTGTGACAATAGTAACGATTTTCAGATTTTTGGTCCTATCTTTCTTTTTTGTCCTCTGGTTAAGCACATTTTGAAAAACAATCCTGTGACCTTGACCTTTGACCTACATCTACGAACTTTTTGGTGAATTTGGAAGTCGATATCTGAAGGCAAGAGTTATCGTATGACGTTACAAACAGACGGACTCACACACACACCACACATACACAGACAGACACACACACCCACACACACAGACCCACGAACCAACCGACATCAGACCCAAATCCTTGATTTTCGTCTAAATCAACCAGGGTCTTGGTTTGTGGACAGCAAGCGAAAAGGCAATCTACTGTTCTGCAAGTTTTTTTTTTTTTTTTTTTTAATAAAATGCTTTATTTAAGAAAGCGGACAAGTTACAGACAGTTTATACAATATAACATCGGCAATGTAATTAGACAGTACTAAAGTGCCTTATTTGGCAGTAAGGCATCAATTAGATCGCATATTCGATCTTTTTTTTTGTGCTGCAATTTAATATACCGCCGATTCAATGATGACGTCATTAGCACAGTACATGAATTGAACGAGGTTATCTGCATATAATATATATTCCGTCAACAACTTATTTAGGCGAATGCCACTTTCACCAATTTCCACCAATTTGATCAAAATAATACAGCATTATCTAGTTTCATCATTTGTCGATGTCACACCCTTCTACGCAAGTCCATCTATATGTAAAAGGTTACGCAGCATTAGATATTAAGTCATACAGTGTCATCAGTGATGGAAGTGCATATATAGACATTTGAAAACGTAAAAATCTCTTTAACTTTTTGACTGTTTTGTTCTAAGTTGCTCTCTGGCCCAATCTTCTAGACCAATTTGCTTCAAAACTAATTTGGCAGCGTCCTCTGTGGCTGCCGTTATTTTCTTGCCCCTGCCTTCCACACTATAGGTGCAACTCACCGTTACGTTGCCTTTGTAATCAGAACTATTACTTGAGAACAATTTTTGACACGCTCTTTCCAACTCATCCACCTTGCCCATCACCTCCGAACGTAACGTAAAATCTGCTGGTAAGGGATCATATTTGTCAGCTTTTCTCTTCGCCTTCCCTTGTTGCGTTGGTGTGGTAATTGCAAAAGTTACATCAGTCTTGCAGACATATTCTTTGTTTCCCGTGGATCGTGCGTTGTACACGGGGGGCACGCGATGTATCGTCAGCATCTTCAAGACATGGTTCAGAATCTTCTTATTTGGTGTCCCTCGTGCACCGGGGGTGCCGGTGACTTGGTCCCCTGTATATAGCAAATGGACATCCCAGGTCAGTTACTAGCTTTTATAGCACCATAGATTTGTGCATGAACATTTGAAATATTAAAATTGGAGCAAAGCTGATATATCCATTCGATAGAGCTGTGTAGGCACTCGCTGAAAAGTGCACATTATGTGGTGCTTAAATGTATAAAGCGCCTGATATAGTGGTGTCACTGAAAGCTGAGCGTTGGGTCAGTCGAATTGATAATAAAATCAGAAATTAACTTTGAAACATTTATGCAAATACTTATAATTATATGCGAATAGCACATATGTGCAGAAACTATGTTAGAATTGTTGAGTTCATGGGAGTATATGAACGTTTGATATAGTCTTTGTTCTTCGTAACGTTTGGTAACTAGGTAACTCTTCGTAACTTTGTAACTCTTCAAACTTCACAACGCCTGTACAAAGCGTCTGATATAGTGGTCTCGCTGAAACCCGAGCGTTGGGTCAGTGGAATTGATAGCAATAAAATCGGAAAAATTAACTCTGGAACATTTATGCAAATATTTATAATTGTATGCGAATAACACAAGCGATAACTATGTTATAATTGTTGAGTTCATGGGAGTATATTATATTTGATATATTCTTCGTTCGTAACGTTTCTTAACTTCGTAACGTCGTAACTCTTCGTAAGTTCGTAACTTTTGGTAACTTCGTAACTCCTCGCAACTTCGTTCGCCTCCAGTCTGTCGGGAAATTGTCGGAATTTGCTTCTCGTTACACTTAACAACAACAGCTCTTCAAACGTCTTCTTCAAAACTATTTCCTTCCTTCGTCAAAATTCTTCTTTTTTCATAGAAACGTATAACTTCACATATTTCGTTCATCCATCTGCTCTTGTTCAATCGACCTTCACACAGTTGATAATCATCCCATCCCATATCCCCCGCAACATCACCAGATCAGCCGTCCACATTAACTGTGACTGCTCACAAGTGTCAAGTCTGGCATGCCGGGCGAATACGCATTGTCTACTTTATTACTTTTGGTCCCTCCCTTAGGCACTAGATCAGCATATTTCACAACAATATAAACAGCAGCGCAACAAAGGACGGCTGGATGCACAGTAAGTTGCAAATAACCAGCAGTACAGGCTTTGCCGAGGCTGCCCGTTGTCGCCCTATTATTTTGGCAGCGTAGATGTTTCTGGTTAACAGCAGATACGACCCTGACCTCATTGGCGTAAAATTTAAGAAACAAAGCATTTAAACTTATCCAATGTGAAGATGATTTTGGTTTGATGATGATACACCCCCCTCACCCCCGCCCCCCATGCGACGCCGCAATACGCAAAAAGTGGTGTGGTGTGCACTAAGGTCAGCCAGGGTGCCGTATAAGCTGTACCATTGGACAGACAGGGTTGGGGTGGGGGGGGGGGGGTCAATGATTATCTATGGCTCTTTGGCTAGCTGTGGTCAGTATGTGGCCTTTAAGATGACATTTTTGCGACACTGACCTTCATCAATTTGCTTCGGTCGTTTCTTTGGAACCAGGTCTGAGTCTGAGTCTGAGTCTGAGTCTGAGTCTGAGTCTATCGTTTCCGCGTTAGAAAGAGACAAATATAAATACATATTATATTTTGAAGATGTCCGCTATGAAGACATGTGCTAGAGACGCATCTGCATTGCCATAAATAGTTATAAATTGCCTTTCGTCAATATAAAATAAAAAAGATCCTGTTGTGGCACGATCTGGCGAGGGAGGGGTTCATCCCGACTCGTTCCGTCCGGTCACCATCTGGCTCTCTCATTTCTTACGAAAACTCTGAATACACGTCTAGAATAGTAGCTTAATTTATATAGAATCATATGGTTTTGAGTGACTGATGGCTGTGGTCATGTGATTACAAATCTGATCTTGTAATTGGCAACCACAAATCTTGCCTAGACCACCTGAGCACATATAACTGGTAACATTCAGAAAAAAATCTTACACTCCTATCAGGGAATCAAATGTGACTTCCAATTCAATACCAAATAATCTGGACAGAAGCTAAACGCCACAGCCCCTAGCCCCAGTTCTGTGGCTGTAGGACGGGCAAACACTTGACAGGGCCCGTCTACAGCTGACAGGGCCCGTCCACAGCTGACACGGCCTGTCTACAGCTTAAAGGCCCATTCACAGCTGACACGGCCTGTCTACAGCTTAAAGGCCCATTCACAGCTGACACGGCCTGTCTACAGTTTAAAGGCCCATTCACAGCTGACACGGCCTGTCTACAGCTTAAAGGCCCATTCACAGCTGACACGGCCTGTCTACAGCTTAAAGGCCCATTCACAGCTGACACGGCCTGTCTACAGCTTAAAGGCCCATTCACAGCTGACACGGCCTGTCTACAGCTTAAAGGCCCATTCACAGCTGACACGGCCTGTCTACAGTTTAAAGGCCCATTCACAGCTGACACGGCCTGTCTACAGCTTAAAGGCCCATTCACAGCTGACACGGCCTGTCTACAGCTTAAAGACCCATTCACAGCTGACACGGCCTGTCTACAGCTTAAAGGCCCATTCACAGCTGACACGGCCTGTCTACAGCTTAAAGGCCCATTCACAGCTGACACGGCCTGTCTACAGCTTAAAGGCCCATTCACAGCTGACACGGCCTGTCTACAGCTTAAAGGCCCATTCACAGCTGACACGGCCTGTCTACAGCTTAAAGGCCCATTCACAGCTGACACGGCCTGTCTACAGCTTAAAGGCCCATTCACAGCTGACACGGCCTGTCTACAGCTTAAAGGCCCATTCACAGCTGACACGGCCTGTCTACAGCTTAAAGGCCCATTCACAGCTGACACGGCCTGTCTACAGTTTAAAGGCCCATTCACAGCTGACACGGCCTGTCTACAGCTTAAAGGCCCATTCACAGCTGACACGGCCTGTCTACAGCTTAAAGGCCCATTCACAGCTGACACGGCCTGTCTACAGCTTAAAGGCCCATTCACAGCTGACACGGCCTGTCTACAGCTTAAAGGCCCATTCACAGCTGACACGGCCTGTCTACAGCTTAAAGGCCCATTCACAGCTGACACGGCCTGTCTACAGCTTAAAGGCCCATTCACAGCTGACACGGCCTGTCTACAGCTTAAAGGCCCATTCACAGCTGACAGGGCCTGTCTACAGCTTAAATGCCCATTCACAGCTGACACGGCCTGTCTACAGCTTAAAGGCCCATTCACAGCTGACACGGCCTGTCTACAGCTTAAAGGCCCATTCACAGCTGACACGGCCTGTCTACAGCTTAAAGGCCCATTCACAGCTGACACGGCCTGTCTACAGCTTAAAGGCCCATTCACAGCTGACACGGCCTGTCTACAGCTTAAAGGCCCATTCACAGCTGACACGGCCTGTCTACAGCTTAAAGGCCCATTCACAGCTGACAGGGCCCGTCTACAGCTGACACGGCCTGTCTACAGCTTAAAGGCCCATTCACAGCTGTAGACGGGCCCGGTCAGATTTTTGCCCGTCCTACAGCCACAGAATTGGGGCTACATAGCCCCCTGCCCCCACACCGACACACATTGGGTAATAACATGGTCTGCCTGTTTTGCAACACTGACCGTCAGTATCTTCAATCTTTATCGGTACTTTCTTTGGAATGGCCCACAAGGTCTGGTCTTCGTCCATCGTTTCTGTATGGGAAAGAGCCAAATATAAATTAGTAGTATGTAACAATATTATATATTGAAGATGTGCGCCACGTTTTGTTTTGAAGTTTGGGACGCAGCGAAATTGCCATATAGGGTGATAAATTGCCTGTCGTCAATATATATAAAGGATATCCGCAACTACATTCTGCAGCATCAGTGGATTCGGCCAAAACATGTTCCTGGCATTTTATGGAACGGAACTGAACCAAAAGAGCGGTAATTTCATATTAAAGGTTTGAATGTTACACGTGACAGCATGCACTTGACTTAATATACAGGCCCATTTCAGCCATTGTGATCAAACGCCATAGTAGTAACAGCTTTGACTCATTTACTTCAATTTAATCTGAAACCTGCGTTAATTAGACGGTATCATATTGTATACACCATGTCCATGTATAATACAAATTGCTATATATGGCGGTAAAACTAGTCGCAGTATCTTGACGATTAAGACGGTTTGTTGGTTTTAAGCCGGACGTTTTAACCTGTAGTTCATATCGCGGCAATGGGAAGGGTCAAGGCCGAGAGGAGCCATGTCTCGGGGAGTAACCCCCTAGTCTATACCTCTGTAGGTCATATCGTGGCAATGGGAAGGGTCAAGGCCGAGAGAAGCCACGTCTCGGGGTGTAACCCCCTAGTCTACACCTCTGTAGGTCATATCGCGGCCATGGGAAGGGTCAAGGTCGAGAGGAGCCATGTCTCGGGGAGTAACCCCCTAGTCTACACCTCTGTAGGTCATATCGCGGCAATGGGAAGGGTCAAGGTCGAGAGGAGCCATGTCTCGGGGAGTAACCCCCTAGTCTATACCTCTGTAGGTCATATCGCGGCAATGGGAAGGGTCAAGGTCGAGAGGAGCCATGTCTCGGGGAGTAACCCCCTAGTCTACATCTCTGTAGGTCATATCGCGGCAATGGGAAGGGTCAAGGTCGAGAGGAGCCATGTCTCGGGGTGTAACCCCCTAGTCTACACCTCTGTAGGTCATATCGCGGCAATGGGAAGGGTCAAGGTCGAGAGGAGCCATGTCTCGGGGAGTAACCCTCTAGTCTACACCTCTGTAGGTCATATCGCGGCAATGGGAAGGGTCAAGGTAGAGAGGAGCCACGTCTCGGGGAGTAACCCCCTAGTCTACACCTCTGTAGGTCATATCGCGGAAATGGGAAGGGTCAAGGTGGAGAGGAGCCATGTCTCGGGGTGAAACCCCCTAGTCTACACCTCTGTAGGTCATATCGCGGCAATGGGAAGGGTCAAGGTAGAGAGGAACCATGTCTCGGGGTGTAACCCCCTAGTCTACACCTCTGTAGGTCATATCGCGGCAATGGCAAGGGTCAAGGTAGAGAGGAGCCATGTCTCGGGGAGTAACCCCCTAGTCTACACCTCTGTAGGTCACATCGCGGCAATGGGAAGGGTCAAGGTAGAGAGGAGCCATGTCTCGGGGTGTAACCCCCTAGTCTACACCTCTGTAGGTCATATCGCGGCAATGGGAAGGGTCAAGGTAGAGAGGAGCCATGTCTCGGGGTGTAACCCCCTAGTCTACACCTCTGTAGGTCATATCGCGGCAATGGGAAGGGTCAAGGTAGAGAGGAGCCATGTCTCGGGGTGTAACCCCCTAGTCTATACCTCTGTAGGTCATATCGCGGCAATGGGAAGGGTCCCGGTAGAGAGGAGCCATGTCTCGGGGTGTAACCCCCTAGTCTATACCTCTGTAGGTCATATCGCGGCAATGGGAAGGGTCAAGGTAGAGAGGAGCCATGTCTCGGGGAGTAACCCCCTAGTCTACACCTCTGTAGGTCACATCGCGGCAATGGGAAGGGTCAAGGTAGAGAGGAGCCATGTCTCGGGGAGTAACCCCCTAGTCTACACCTCTGTAGGTCATATCGCGGCAATGGGAAGGGTCAAGGTAGAGAGGAGCCACGTCTCGGGGAGTAACCCCCTAGTCTATACCTCTGTAGGTCATATCGCGGCAATGGGAAGGGTCAAGGTAGAGAGGAGCCATGTCTCTAGGAGTAACCCCCTAGTCTACACCTCTGTAGGTCATATCGCGGCAATGGGAAGGGTCAAGGTAGAGAGGAGCCACGTCTCGGGGAGTAACCCCCTAGTCTATACCTCTGTAGGTCATATCGCGGCAATGGGAAGGATCAAGGTAGAGAGGAGCCATGTCTCTAGGAGTAACCCCCTAGTCTACACCTCTGTAGGTCATATCGCGGCAATGGGAAGGGTCAAGGTAGAGAGGAGCCATGTCTCGGGGTGTAACCCCCTAGTCTACACCTCTGTAGGTCATATCGCGGCAACGGGAAGGGTCAAGGTAGAGAGGAGCCATGTCTCCAGGAGTAACCCCCTAGTCTATAACTCTGTAGGTCATATCGCGGCAATGGGAAGGGTCAAGGTAGAGAGGAGCCATGTCTCCAGGAGTAACCCCCTAGTCTACACCTCTGTAGGTCACATCGCGGCAATGGGAAGGGTCAAGGTAGAGAGGAGCCATGTCTCGGGGTGTAACCCCCTAGTCTACACCTCTGTAGGTCATATCGCGGCAATGGGAAGGGTCAAGGTAGAGAGGAGCCATGTCTCCAGGAGTAACCCCCTAGTCTATACCTCTGTAGGTCATATCGCGGTAATGGGAAGGGTCAAGGTCGAGAGGAGCCACGTCTCGGGGAGTAACCCCCTAGTCTACACCTCTGTAGGTCATATCGCGGCAATGGGAAGGGTCAAGGTCGAGAGGAGCCACGTCTCGGGGTGTAACCCCCTAGTCTATACCTCTGTAGGTCATATCGCGGCAACGGGAAGGGTCAAGGTCGAGAGGAGCCACGTCTCGGGGTGTAACCCCCTAGTCTATACCTCTGTAGGTCATATCGCGGCAACGGGAAGGGTCAAGGTCGAGAGGAGCCACGTCTCGGGGAGTAACCCCCTAGTCTACACCTCTGTAAGTCATATCGAGACAATGGCAAGGGTCAAGGTAGAGAGGAGCCATGTCTCTAGGAGTAACCCCCTAGTCTACACCTCTGTAGGTCATATCGCGGCAACGGGAAGGGTCAAGGTAGAGAGGAGCCATGTCTCGGGGAGTAACCCCCTAGTCTATACCTCTGTAGTTCATATCGCGGCAATGGGAAGGGTCAAGGTGGAGAGGAGACACGTCTGCACGATCATAGATATTTGCACATGTGGAATGCGAACCACGCACCGGACGCTTGGCTGGAATGGAGTAGCACGCTCGACAATAGCCGCGGATACTTTAAACAGGTATTTGCTGGGATATATATTGCTATGTGGGCGAAGTACTGGTCTTACGCTGCCAAATGTTGTTGTTGTCGGCATCCGTCCGTCTGCGAAAGACGATGGATTTTTTTAGCTTTGTTTCATTTCAGGTGATACTATTTGCGTCGCGGCATGTGCGCTTATGACTGAATAAGCCTATCTGTGGCCGACAGAGCTTGCCGCAGTCGTCGCATCGGTGACCTGTCGATAGGTCTTGGTTTGTACTCGCTGGTGGACGCCTAGATTGGCGTTTCAAGTCCAGTTTTTCAAACCATTCCCAGACCATTCCCTCTTTTCGAACGCTAGATCCTCCCAAGAATTTGAATAGATGCCGAAACCCTTCATGTCACGCTTGCAAACCTTCTTAAACCTGAGCTTTGGCCGTCCAGTTGGCCCTTTGCCATCGGCAAGCTCACCGTAGAGCACATCCTTTGGAATGCGTTTATCTTGCATACGATGAACGTTTCCAAGCCAACGAAGGCGTCGTTGTTTCACAAGAGCAAGAATGCTTGGTAAGTTGCGCTACCTACCAATGTTACGCCACGTTACGCTACTACTGTTACGTTACTGTTACGCTACGTTACGCTAACAACCACTGTTTAAAACAGTACCGTGGATTTTTACCGTCGCTTTGACCCCGGATGGTGGGTTAAGATGTTTACCCTCACTTATAGGTGTGGCAGAATGGGCCAGATGGTGTCAGTAGCCGCGTGTTCTGTGCTATGGGCGGGGCTATAAGCAGGATTGACTGAGCTATTCCAAACGTCCCTAGATACTAACCAGGTATCAGACACATGTCATGCATATCATACATGCCATTGCATAAGTCAACAAGATCAGGCCCATAACTTGGCATCAGATCATTTATTCTGAATAATCACGAAGGAATCATATTAGCATATAAACAAGAACTCAGTGGGACACTGATGATGACGAAAATCGACTTTAGGTCAAGGACCGTGTCTATCTGAACATGTTGATCGAAACCGCGACCGTCCACGATGAGTATTAAGGAAATTATGGCCACATCTAGATTCCAGTACATTGAGTACATATGCTCGGTCCCCTGGCTTGAACTTAACATTGAATATGATAGCGTGGTTTTGAGGTCAAGACGGGGCCTCGGAATTAGGTCAGCGGCTTGAGTGAATGGTATTACAAATGCTCGTGCCGACCTAGTGTGGAAAAAAAAAAAGTAAAAAGTTAGTGGCCCAAATGGTGTGTATTGTTGCCCAAGGTCGTCTCTCACATTGCCGCTGCATGACATTTTTGTGAAATTTTCCCCAAATTTTGTTTCCGGATTTCCTCGGGGTGTGTGTTGGGATGACAGCACCGTGGTCACTGGTCATTCATTAGAGGACTAAACAAAATCACCCTGAAGTGATCAGGCGTGTATCGATGATGCCTTGGGTTGTCCTCCGCAAGTGGCGGTCCGCAGGGTCTTCGAATAGGGATGCTAATCAGGATTCGGGGGACCAATAGGGATCTGATGGGTCGATTAGGGTTGTGTGGGACAAATCGAGATGTGCAGGGTCGAAGTCGACGGTTCGAAACGGGATCCGTGGGACACATTGGTATACGACGGGTCAAAGCTGGTTTCGTTGGGTTCAATCTGGATTAGCAATGTTCAATCAGGATCACCAAGGTCGAATCGGGATCTGAAGGTCAAATAGGGATGCGACGGGTCAATCTGCATCCTAGTTGTCAAATCTCTATCTGGCGGCTTCCATCAGGTTCTGAGGGAGTCAATAAAAATCATATGAGTCCAATCTGGATCCGACAGATTAAATCTGGGTCTGACGGGTGGGGATGCCAGATGACTACTCGGGATCTGAGAGGGCAAATGTGGATGTCCAGGTCGAATGGGGAGCTGAAAAGGTCAATATGGATCTGAGAGGTAAAATAGGCGTCTGTGAATGATAACTGGATCTGAGGGATCAATATGGATCTGAGAGGTCAAGTCTGGATCTGATACGTCAAATCTGGATCTGAAGGATCACTCTGGATCTGAATGGTCAATCAGGATCTGAGAGGTCAAATCTAGATCTGAGAGGTCAATTCTGGGTCTGAGAGGTCTAATCTGGATCTGAAGGATCAAATCTGGATCTGAGGGATCAAATCTGGATCTGAGGGTCAAATCTGGATCTGAGGGATCAAATCTGGATCTGAAGGGTCAAATCTTGATCTGAGGGTCAACTCTCGATCTGAGGGGTCAATCTGGATCTGAGGGATCAAATCTGGATCTGAGGGATCAAGTCTGGATCTGAAGGATCAAATCTGGATCTGAGGGGTCAATCTGGATCTGAGAGGTCAAATCTGGATCTGAGAGGTCAAATCTTGATCTGAGAGGTCAAATCTGGATCTGAGGGATCAAATCTGGATCTGAGGATCAAATCTGGATCTAAGGGGTCAAATCTGGATCTGAGGGTCAAATCTGAATCTGAGGGGTCAATCTGGATCTGAGAGGACAAATATGGATCTGAGAGGTCAAATCTGGATCTGAGGGATCAAATCTGGATTTGAAGGGTCAAATCTGGATCTGAGGGGTCAATTTGGATCTGAGGTGTCAATCTAGATCTGAGAGGTCAAATCTGGATCTGAGGGGTCAATCTGGATCTGAGAGGTCAAATCTGGATCTGAGGGGTCAAATCGGGATCTGAGGGGTCAATTAGTGCCTTCACTTGACAATTTGGATCAAATAGAGGTTTCAGCGGGAAAAATAGAGTTTTAGTGAGTAAATTTGACCCAGTAGGCCATTACACATACAATTTGGCCCAAATAGAGCTTTTAAGGTACAATCTGGGGTAAATAGTGCTTTTGCTGGGCCAAATATGACCTTCAGAGAGCAATTGAGCATAGATATCGGCATGGGATAGCAACTTATTCCAAATATAGCTTTCTGTTTACTAAATAGCGCTTTCTGTTTACAAAATCGAGCTTTTTGTTGACAACATGGAGTTTTGGTTCGCAAAATAGAGCTTTCTGTTGGCAAAATGGAGCTTTTGGTTCGCAAACTAGAGCTTTCAGCATGCAATTTGAGCTAAATATCGCACATACCTGGCAATTTGGGCTAAATAGCAAGTATAACAGGACATTCTAGGTACACTGGGCATCTAAGGGGCAATTTAGGGTAAACAGCGCGTATAACGAGCTATTTGGGCTCAATTGCGCATGTAGCGGGTAATTGTCAGTTAAAAAGCGCATGTAACGCTCAATTTATGCTAAATAGCGAATATAACGGGCTTTTTGAGCTGAACAGCGCATATAGCGGGCAATTTTGGATAAACAGCGCGTATACGGGGACAATTCGGGCTAAACAGCGCGCATAACGGGAAATTTGAGCCAAATAGCGCATTCATCCGACAACGTGCGCACCGCAGGCTCTATTTTGAGCAATGTGCAATGAGCAATTAACCGATATTAACAAAATTACAGGTAACACCGTCGTTTGTGCCGATGACGTGAGGATCGCGTCGTGTAACGCATCTTCCGCCCGCCAATTTAATGCCATATTAGAGTTTAAGTAAACATGATTTTTTTTTCTCAAGAGCGATTGCTTGACTCATTATGAATGGCGCTACGAATTTTACTTTTTATCTAATAATACGTCATCGTGACGCGACATGACGTCATTTGACGTTTGCAAAAATGCTTAAGATGGCTTCTATTTCTTATCAACTCGTTCTATGACAGCTATTGCCAAAGTGGCTGAAAATGAAGCAAATCCAACATGTCGTAGGAGCACGTTAGCTATGACGTCATTTTTGACGCATCCCCTGCGCCAAAAAAGTTACACAGGGCATAAACTGTCCCTGAACACGACCTGCAACGTCAAGTAACCCGAAAGTCGCCATACCTTGTAATAGCTGAGTAATAGCCTACGTAAGATATGTGACGTCATGACGTCATGGTGACGTTATGACGTGACGCACGACAACGTCCAAGCGGCAATATGCCAAGCTTTACTGCCACAACTTATTCGATTAAAGAGCTAGGCGATAGAAAGACTAGTCCTTCAGCTATGGCTTGGCGAAATGGCCAAAAATTGCATTAGCTTATCATTGCGGAAACACGGAGACCGACGACAAGAACAAAGAACACTGTAGGCGAAGCGATATAGCAACCAATTTGTTTCTTTTACTATTTTTCTGACCATCAATGTTCCCTACCATTTGACGCAAACGTCACAGCTCTAGCTTGTTTTTCTGATTTTTGACGTTGTTTTCAAGATGGACACAATCTCCATTCACTCATCATTGGCGGCCCCGCGAAGGTGTCGTCCCACTTCGGAGCGCTCTAGCGCCATAACTAGACAAGATCCGCCTAGTTAAAGCACTAAGTGATCTGAAGATGCTTATTGGCAACTAGTTGGCGAAAAGAATGCAATTTTAGCATTGTTATCTGATTTTTGACGATTTTTCTTTCAATGGCAGGAATCTGTATGTTTATCATTAGGCCAGTGGCTTCGTTGCCATGGAAACAAAAAGTAATACAGAGATCGCCGTGTGTTTCTTATAACTTGCTTTAAGATGATATTATCTCACTGTGTGGCGAAGGAGACTGAAATAGCTTGAACGGAAGTAGGTCATATTCGATCAAGTTCATTTTTCCCCATAGGATCCCATGTTAAACGATTTCGACTATTTACCGAAAAGTAATGTGGCTATGGAACCATGTTGACAGATTATGACTCAGCTTAGTATTATCCATCCACAGCTGCAAGCATTGAGTGATGGCTTGAATAGAACACCCGTGGGAGCCTCTGCTAACACCAAAAAGCCGTATCTTTCACCATTGGTTAAATTTCCAAAAAATCCTGTGACGTCACTATTTGCTCTAATTGCGTATGGTAAGCACTGTGGCTACTAGACGTCATGTTCAACTAACGAAAAAATCCCGGTGTTGTTTGCTGGAGGCACTTGCGACATACATGACAAAACATTTTTTCCCAGCCTAAAGATACAGCCCTTTTAACATGGGAAATCCCATAGAGAAATTCCCCCGGCCCTGGAACCGGAAGTAAGATAGGAACGTATTGTTTTTAGTTTGTAGCTATACGAGGAACTACTTTTCCTACAATATAATGTTACTCTCGCATTTTTGTGATTTTTTTCTGATTTTTGATAATTTTTTGCAAGTACCGAAAGTGACGTCATCGTGACGTCACGTGACGTATCAGAAAACTCTAAGATTCAACACAAGTCATCACAATTCATATTTCTATGACATATTTGAACATCATAGCGATAGCTTGATGGCAAATGTGCCAAAAAGCAAAAAAACTGACAGAGGTCATTTAGTGCGTTATCCGCAAAACCTATGACCTCGTTTTCCTCGAAAATGAGTATTACGCATCAAAAAGTAAACAATACCCGAAAACTGCACCTGAAAGAGGGGCACATTCTGAAACTAATCCGAGATCTCTAGCTTTAATATTAACGGAGATATAAGCGTTTTTAGTTATTTTTTCAAAAAATCGCTGTGACCTTGACCTTTGACCTTTTAACCTGGATGACGAGTATGGTGTAGCCCTATAGCCTAGCTATTAGGTACTAAAGACTGCGAACTAATACATACAGCCGTTAGGCCACAAGGAGACTTCCCGTTTTCGAGTGAAACAGACATACATACATACATACATACATACATACATACATACATACATACATACATACATACATACATACATACATACATACATACATACATACATACATACATACATACATACATACATACATACATACATACATACATACAAGAAGTCAGTGAGGACACTGATGATGACGAAAATCGACTCTAGGTCGAAGAGCGTGTCTATCTGAACATGTTGATCGAAACCGCGACCGCCCACGATGATTATTAAGGGAATGAGGGCCATTTCTAGATTGCGATTTGAGCTGAACAGCGCATATAGGGGGCAATTTTGGATAAACGGCGCGTATACGGGACAATTCGGGCTAAACAGCGCGTACAACGGGAAATTTAACTCAAATAGCGCATTCATCCGACAACGTGCGCACCGCAGGCTCTATTTTGAGCAGTGTGCAATGAGCAATTAACCGATATTAACGGAATTACAGGTAAAACCGTCGCTTGTGCCGATGACGTGACAATCGCGTCATGTGACGAATCTTCCGCCCAAGAATTTAATGCCATATTAGAGTTTAAGTGAACATGAAATTTTCTCAAGAGCGATTGCTTAACTCATTGTGAATGGCGCTACGAATTTTACTTGTTATCTAATAATACGTCATCGTGACGCGACATGACGTCGTTTGACGTTTGCAAAAATGCTTAAGATGGCTTCTATTTCTTTAATATACCTACGTATCAACTCGTTCTATGACAGCTATTGCCAAAGTGGCTGAAAATAAAGCAAACCCAACATGTCGTAGGAGCACGTTAGCTATGACGTCATTTTGGACGCATACTTATCCCCTGCGCCAAACAAGTTACACACGGCACAAAATGTCCCTGAACACGACCTGCAACGTCAAGCAACCCGAAAGTCGCCATACCTTGTAATAGCTGAGTAATAGCCTACTTAAGATATGTGACGTCATGACGTCATGGTGACGTTATGACGTGACGCACGACAACGTCCAAGCGGCAATATGCCAAGCTTTACTGCCACAACTTATTCGATTAAAGAGCTAGCCGATAGTAAGATTAGTCCTTCAGCTATGGCTTGGCGAAATGGTCAAAAATTGCATTAGCTTATCATTGCGGAAACACGGAGACCGACGACAAGAACAAAGAACACTGTAAGCGAAGTGACATAGCAACTAATTTGTTTCTTTCACTATTTTTCTGACCATCAATGTTCCCTACCATTTGACGCAAACGTCACAGCTCTAGCTTGTTTTTCTGATTTTTGACGATTTTTTCAAGATGGACACGATCTCCATTCACTCATCATTGGCGGCCCCGCAAAGGTGTCGTCCCACTTCGGAGCGCTCTAGCACCATAACTAGACAACCTCCGCCTAATTAAAGCACTAAGTGATCTGAAGATGCTTATTGGCAACTAGTTGGCGAAAAGATTGCAATTTTAGCATTTGTATTTGATTTCTGACAATTTTTCTTTAAATGGCCAGAATCTGTATGTTTATCATTAGGCCAGTGGCTTCGTTGCCATGGAAACAAAAAGTAATACAGAGATCGCCGGGTTTTTCTTATAAATTGCTTTAAGGTGATATTACCTCACTGTGTGGCGAAGGAGACTGAAATAGCTTGAGCGAAAGTAGGTCATATTCGACCAAGTTCATTTTTCCCCTTAGGATCCAATGTTAAACGATTTCGACTATATACCGAAAAGTAATAATGCTATGTCACCATGTTCACAGATTATGACGCAGCTTAGCATTATCCATATACAGCTGCAAGTATTGAGCGATGGCTTGAATAGGACGCCCGTGGGAGCCGCTGCTAGTGCCAAAAAGCCGTATCTTTCACCATTGGCCAAATTTCGAAAAAATCCTGTGACGTCACTTTCATCTCCAATTGCATATGATAAGCACTGTTGCTACTAGGTATCATGTTTAACTAAGACAAAAATCCCCGTGTTGTTTGCTGGGGGCACTTGCGACATACGCGACAAAACATTTTTTCCCAGCTTAAAGATACAGCCCTTTTAACATGGGAAGTCCCATAGAGAAATTCCCCCGGCCCTGGAACCGGAAGTTAGATAGGAAGGTATTGTTTTTAGTTTGTAGCTATACGAGGAATTACTTTTCCTACAATATAATGCTACTCTCGCATTTTTGTGATTTTTTTCTGATTTTTTCTGATTTTTTGTAAGTACCGAAAGTGACGTTATCGTGACGTCACGTGACGTATCAGAAAAGTCTAAGATTCAACGCAAGTCCTCACAATTCATATTTCTATGACATATTTAAACATAATAGCGATAGCTTGATGGCAAATGTGCCAAAAAGCGAAAAAACTGACAGAGGTCATTTAGTGCGTTTTCCGCAAAACCTATGATCTCGTTTTCCTCGAAAATGAGTATTACGCATCAAAAAGTGAACAATACCCAAACACTGCATGTAAAAGAGGGGCACATTCTGAAACTAATTCGAGATCTCTATCTTTAATATTAACGGAGATATAAGCGTTTTTAGTTATTTTTTCAAAAAATCGCTGTGACCTTGATCTTTGACCTTTCGACCTGCGTGACGAGAATGTTGTAGCCCTATTAGCTGGCTATAAGATGTTAAAGATTGCGAAACGATACATGCAGCAGTTAGGCCACAAAGAGACTTTCCGTTTTTGAGTGGGACAGACATACATACATACATACATACATACACACAAACACGACCAACCGACATATGCCGAAAATTGAAAATTTCAATTTTCGTCATAACAAACAAACATACAAACACGACCGACCGACATATGACGAAAATTGAAAATTTTCGTCATAATAACTATATAAGACATGGATAATTCATAACCTTCCAGATATTAGATCTAACTGGGATTGAACAGTTACCAAAAGGTAATGTAGGCTTCTGAAATTTCCTGATTTTCCCTCGTTTTGGCTTGAAAATGAAATCCCTGATTTTTTTTTCTGCGTTGAATTTTTTCATCATTTTCCATGACCTGTGGGAACCCTGCTATCAGCATACATTAACTGACCTATTTCAAACTTCGTTAGATAAGCTAATAATGTATCCGATACACGGAAGAAAGGCAACATGACCTTTGCACGGTATGCATGTTATTCCTGTTATGTTTAGTTTAGAGTTAACCATGTCTATTGGGAAGGTTCACGAACAGGATAATGTTTTTATTTCATGAAATAACTAAATAACTAAAGGGTATTAATCAAAAATAGCGGACATAGGTTGGACTCGTTCATTACTGGGAGCTTTGCATATGAACGCTATAAATTAAGCTCTCAATCTTCAATAGGCATGATAGCATCTAGAATTGTATGTAAATATAAACTAGTTTTTGTTAAGGACCAGAATACAGGTCTGTGTAACCACGTGCACAATGTGTCTGTCCATTAATCGACTGCACTTTCTACAAATTTAGACATGTCTTTGACAGCTATTCCATATAAGAACTTACCGTCGCCATCCCTGTTAATTAATTGTTCAACCTTTTCCTCCAACGTGTTGATGCGTTTGGCAAAATCTTGGTTGATGAACTGTTGTAGATCACCCATTTCTCCGCCAAGCGACAGCAACTCACTAATACAAAACGAAGTTGTATGCGTCCACCAGACTCGTCCAATGTACCTGCAATGAAAATAATGTTACAGCACAGTAAGGTTATATCTTATTCCAACTAATGTGCAACCAAAGACCTTACTATGATAAGACACCACACTCAGTACAGCCCAATGGCAACTTCCGTTATGCGAGCGACAGTGGCGACGCCATGCGGATGGAGTTAGCGAGAGAAAAAGAACCGCCCAGTTTGGCTGTGCGCCGTGCGATTCTCGCGGATGCGATCGGTTTACGCAAGCTTTTTCGATACAGGCAGAACATTTGCCGCCCAATTAAACACCCTAGGACTATTTGGAAGTATTCAGACATATAATAGGTAAACATTAATAGCTGGGAGAAATTTTTGCGCTGTCAGGGGAGGGCGGGGGGTGGGGGGTCACCGGCTCCTATCTGATTAAGCAAGCAATATCGGTATGAAGACAAAACAACTTGCCTTTCTGATTAATTGCCTTAGGACCATATGGAAGTATTTAGACATACATTCGGTCAAAAATAATAACCTGGACTATTTTTGGTGCCGTTGGAGGTGGTAGGAGGGAGGGTTCTAGCGCCATACGATTTTCGCGGGTCTGATCTGTTTAAGCAAGCTTTATCGGTAAAGACAGAACAACTTGCCCTGAGATTAATTACCCCTGGACGAAATAGAAGTACTGAGTTACGTATTAGGTAATAATAATTAATACTCTGTTGGGAGGGGGGGGGGTCCCAGCGAACTTTAGCGGTAGAGAAAAATAAAATGTAATTACTCATGCAGTGACGATGTGGAATTTATATTGCGTAACAAAGTTCATAACTGGGACTGTAGTGCTGACACTGCTGGATGATGCTAGGGCTCGTTAGGGCCTGCTTCTTGGGACTATCAGCGGGAATGGCCTAGTTATTTTATTATTTTCGCATTAATTGTGTCATTCATTCATGTTTGTATTATGTAAATAATGAATAGACCCCTACTTACTAAAAAAAAATGGGAGTGGCTATTCACCCGACCGTCGGGCGAATAAGCGGCAGTTTCTTATTTTCCCGACGACGGATGGTGCGCATGCGCAATTTCTCCACTGTGGGTGGGCAAGATGGCGGACGGAACAGAGCTGTCTCCTGGCTCGACAAAGAAACAAAAGATATCGTCGTAATAACGGAGACTTTAAGCAAAATAACAAAGTAAGTTGTAAGATACATACTTCCAGACACTATTGCCATACTCAAAAAAGTTCTCGCCATCAAAACCGCTTCTCGCCACGCATGTTTAAGCAGTACAGACAGTTCAGCCTTCAGGATCTGAGTGATGCCAGTGACCAGGAGGTGCATGCACTGTACACAGACACAGTGCATGCAGTGACAGTCAGAGCTAGCCTGTATCTGTCAGCATGTAGCGCTTCAGGCCAACACACGGACAAAGTAAATAGGCTGCGTTAGACGGTTAGTGAGGTGATTGCAAAGACATAGTCAAACTTTCAAAGTCAAAACTCAAGTTCTGCATTACCTCGCTACTGCTCGACCTCTAGCACAGGCGCTCAGATCTGCTGACAGAACCCCGAAGTAAATAAACAACGCCCCCCTCTCAGGCACCGCCTATAATCAGATAATAGAAAGACTTTCTATTTTTCTATTATAGGCGGTGCCTGAGAGGGGGAGTTGTTTATTTACTTCGCGGGTTCTGTCGGCAGATCTGAGCACCTGTGACCTCTAGGCTCGCCTAGGGTCCTGAACTTGCTGAAGTGCAGCCTGCATGTTAGAAGTTAGACTGTTAGTGACACTACAGACACCCCCCCCCCTTCCATCCATACACCCCCTCCCCTAACCCTAGGCTAGGGTTACCATCCCTAGGTGGGGCTGGCGCGATAGCTCAGTCGGCTAGACGCTCGCATTGAGTGCTCTGGTCACCTGAGAGGCTAACGGCACATGGGTCGCTGGTTCGAGCCCTGCTGTGGCCATGTCTGTGTGGTCGCAGGATAAAGATCCCATGTCCTTCGTAAAGAGTAGGGGGTTACCCCCGGGGACATGGCTCTCTCCCTTCCTTCTCCCATTGACGCGATATGACCAAAAGTGGTTAAAGCGTCCTGAATAACCAACCAACCAACCATCCTTAGGTTACCATATATCAGCAGAGGGGAGTGGGGGGGGGGGGGCATTCACCATCTATTGGCTATGGTATGGCCGGTGTAGGCACACCTTGACCGCTGGATGATTAGTATCCAAAAAAAGTGTATATTTCCATATAAATGGTTAATTGTATATATTTGGGATGATTTAACCAAGTTGCTAACCAATTCTGATCATATCGCATCAATGGGAGAAGGAAGGGAAGAGTGGAGCAGACATATTATGTGTGTATTTAAATATATGGTATTTAGCACAAAATCAGGTCAAGCTAATATAAATGGAAAACATTAGTTATCATGCCATGAAAATCTGTCATCAGCATTATAAACATTAGGCATATAGTTACGGTTACCAAAATTTATACTATATTGATATCTTATTTAAAAAGTTGCCTTATTAGCTATTTAACATGTGTTAGTATCATCTTGTATATATACATGATGTTGTAATATCAAGGCCAATAAGGCCAGAAGTACGAAATAACCTTTACTTAAAATAACCAGTCAAACTGGACCTTATTAGAGCAGCTTAACTTAGGGATCAACCCCCCCCCCCACCTGTCAGCCCCTCCTATCCCCTTCCCCACCCTGTCAACATGTGCCTTATTCATGCTAGCTTGTTAGTGGCAACTAGATAAGAAGGGTATTAGAAGAGGAATATTATAGGTGTTATTCAGCCTCAACAAAAAATACAAATTTTAAAAGAACTTCCAGTAGTGATCACAGTAGTGTTTTCCACTTTATTTTCAAGTTGTTTTCATATTGTCTTTCCATACTTGCCAAACCTGAGTAATAATTTGTATCATACTGAGCAGATTAATAATTTTACAACAGCACAATATGCTTAACAAATTGTTAATCTTTCCATTCCCACATAATATTAAGTTTGAAAATGGTACCAGAGCAATTTTAATATCATCTGAACTTGTGTACACTATGTAATTACATATCCTGTTACAAACGAGATTCAAAGTATATATGTGGACACATTAGTGCATATTGCTAGTTATTACTTGTTATTGCACAATTGTTTATTCATACCTCTGTGCTAATTTATTCCACTGAATGATAGTCTAATGCTGAATGAAACAGGCTTGCCCATTTCTCATTTAATTGTGTACAATTAAATATGTTGTCTTTCATTACTTGAAGCAGGATGGTTGGTGTTGTAAATCCTTTGACATTTGGCGTTGCAATGCCCAAGCGAACATGGGTGTGATTTTGCGTAAGCGATGGCTAATTATTGACCGAAGCTGGGTTTTTTTTTCCAACATGTGTATTCTATGGTGAGTGTACAGTTTATAGACAGTTTTTTTGTCCCATTATAGGTTGGCTCATTTGGAGACGAAGATGCTTCACTGGGTCAAGATATTTGAAGAGTATCTACAACAACCGGCGACTGCAGCCGAAAAGATCTTTTAGGAACATCCAGATACATGCTGTCTGACCTAGTATCTAAGAAAGCAAGAACTCTTATAAGTAAAAAAGATAACAGTTTGTGGTATACTGTGGTGTACTGTGTTACAAGTGTTTTGGTGTACCATCAGCAAGTTGCTCTACCACTGTCCACGGTAAACAGTATCACAATGCTCCAACATTATGTATTGCAAGCTAGAGACAATTGCAATTTGCAAGTATATGACGTACATACCACTGGCATTATCTTCATGTTTAGTTAGAAACCTTGAAGATCATTATAGTGACCCCTGCGCTGTACGACCCCTGTATTATACGCCGGTCTCCGTTGTACGACCTTCTATCAAGGGACGAGCACGCTTTTCACTTGTTGGCACCTCTATTATGCGACACCTTGAGTTGTACTATCTCGTCGGCCAGTCCCTCGTAACGTTTTTAATTCACCTAATATCTGCAACTTACCAGAGCGTATTGTGATGTGATTAAACACACATACTGTAAATGACCTTTTCATAAATACTAAAACAAGTTAATATCAATAATATCACATGCCCTATATATATATGGAAGTGACATTGATCGTATTTTTATCGTAGGGCAATATATTTCGGCCATATTATTATTTAAGCTAACTGGACACAAATTTCGCTTCATTGTCCGTTATAATAAAATTTGTCTAAGCTATGTATTGCTCCGTACAATGACTGTATGTTTAGTGGAATTTTTGGGTATTCCCATCAATGAGAGTTCTTTTTACATCTTTTTGTGTGTGTAAACAATATTTATTCACTGGACTCTATTATTGTTTTCACACAACAACAAAAACATGTAAAAAGAACTTTTTACATGTTTTTGTTTGAAAATTTTCCTAGCTATACACTATGTAAGTTGCTTGCAGGATTTAGGTGCGCTATCGGTGTGTCTCAAACATTTAGTCGCACTGACAGAAGCGACGAAGGATATTTTTGTAATTTTTTTTGCCAAGCCGCCGACAACGGCATGGATGTAATAGATGCACGGTGTGCCGGGTTATTATTTATTATTACTATTTATTATTACATTGTATAATAGTTGAAGGTCTGCGTTCATCAAACCAATTAAAAAAACAGGACTGGATAGGCAACAATAAATTCAGTGAAATTATGCAGACTGAAAGCGCCAAAGTTGTACATAATTTGGCAACTTTTATTCGTTCTACATTGAAATTGTAGGAAGAACAACTTGTAACATAATTTTCCTTTATATCATTATGTCTTTGTTGCTTGCGTCACCATTAATTGTATTTATGATTTTTAGTTGCATGGGCCGTCGGCCTTACAGTATACAATAAACATTATTTTATTAAGCTAAAGTTGGTTTGTCGCATTTCATTCATTATTTAAGTGAGTCCAAACCCATTCTCGTAACATATTGCATCAAATCCCTACACAATTTTTTATCATTATACGTAGCTATTATACCGTTCGCTGTTAAGCAAGTGCCGACCAATAAAAAGAAAGAAGAATATAACCGAGACGTTTCTGTGGTGACGGGATGTATTTTATCGAAACAAATATTCCGGGGGCCGTGGGGGGTGGGACCAACAAAAACGGGGGGGGGGGTTATCCACACCTCAGATGACATGTATACACTTTGCATTGAAAGACGGCATTCTTCCCCAAAAGGGGGGGTGCGGGTCTGGACCCTCTGGAGTTTTCTATGGCTCCAGCAATGGTAAAAGGCATTGCTTTAGCCCCATTGTCACCTGCGGTCGGGTAAATAACGTCATTATGTACCCTTATTTACCCGACGGTCGGGTAAATAACGTCATTATGTACCCTTATTTACCCGACGGTCGGGTAAATAACGTCACAATCTACCCTTATTTACCCGACGGTCGGGTAAATAACGTCACGATCTACCCTTATTTACCAGACGGTCGGGTAAATAACGTCACAATCTACCCTTATTTACCCGACGGTCGGGTAAATAACGTCACGATCTACCCTTATTTACCAGACGGTCGGGTAAATAACGTCACAATCTACCCTTATTTACCCGACGGTCGGGTAAATAACGTCACGATCTACCCTTATTTACCCGACGGTCGGGTAAATAACGTCACAATCTACCCTTATTTACCCGACGGTCGGGTAAATAACGTCATAATGTACCCTTATTTACCCGACGGTCGGGCGAATAGTCTCGCCCAAAAAAAATTTGTCACCATAACAGACCAGGTTTATTGATTTATTTCCATTTATTTCGTATGAAGCTTACACAGCTAGGCACCACTTGGGGGCACCCAGGACATTCACGGGGGACTAAAACAATAGTTAATGATAAGGAGAAATAAATAAAAATAAAGAAAATAAATAATCTCATTTCGCAGTGGGTTTCAGAGCAACAAAATCAACGTTTGCGAGTGTCTCTTTCTTAAAACATGTCACATATTATCAATGTAATGACTACACACACAGATCATAATAGTCAAGGGGCCCTCCCTGGTGTAGTGGTTAGCGCACTAGACCGCAGATCAATAGGTCCTGGGTTCGAATCCGGGCTCGGGCACCTAATCTGGGGCATGTTTCATTCCTTCATCCTTCATCGTCTCAGGAGGTTCCTTGGCCCAATTTAGCCTGTATGTGCACAAAAGTGGCCTAAAACACCAACATTCCATTCCATTCATAATAGTCAAACCAATTATTTGCAACAATTACCCAAGAGCGAATGATTTCATTAATGAGTTCAAGCAATATTACACAAGGGGTTCACAGACTGCCCCGATCTCATATCTAGATACTCTTCGATTTTTCACCTATCAGGTGAAATGCTTCAAAGCTCACATAGAATAAGGAAGACTTGTGCTGAGATAAACTCATCTCCTACTTGAACCAATGCTATATATGCATATGTGAGTATCAAGGCATCAAAATCGATCCACAAGAAAGCTTAAATCAGTCACAGCAATCATCTTAATTTCACAAAAGAGACTAATACTCTAAAGATACATATAAGTATATTCCATACTATATGCATGTAAAGCAAATTCTAGGAATTAGTTCTAATATCTTCATATAGGATGAAGTTATTAAGTTTAAATACACAAACTACAGGTATTCATGATTTCTTCTGCATATTTTCAAGCTGAGCTATCTTTATTTGAGCTCTGCGCTGTGCCAATTCAATTTCTGCAGCTGACATTTTAACTTCCTCTTGCCAGGGGAGATCCAGGGAGTGCTAGGTTGATGATGTGGTGTAGTACTTTCCACAACTGAGGTATGGGCATCTTAACAAGAAGAAATACATTAATGTTAGCATTGGTAACATCACCAATAGGAATGTTAAGCCCTGATTACCAGTAACTGAGACTACTTGAACAATTTGATATCAACCCTGATTTGACAACCATTGGGAAGCACACTGGATGATAGCTGAACCTATACACAAGCCCCAAATTAAGGGCCAGTACTAAATAAATATGTGCCATTCTTCACAAAAAGTAGTTGATTACTCCATGTAGACATGGATATTTATATAGATATTGCTCTAAATTCAGCCAAAATAACGCCTGAAGTGGAACTTTTTTTACAACAAACCTTTCAATCTTTTTGCATGCATCACGATATAACTTTATAATAATGCATCCTACTTATATCAACAGGGTTCATACAGGCAAGGTTTCATCAAATTCAAGCCGTTTTAAGGCAAGCACCAGACAAATTTAAGGACTTTTCAAGGACAATTTTTACCTTCTCTGGTCAATTTTAAGCATACAAATTACAAACTTGGAACTAAATTTTATGTATATAATCTTTGATATGCAGAAATAAGGAATGACAAGAAGGCAGTCAGTCCATGTTTATTTATTACCAACCAACAGCATTTATTGGAGTTCACTTTATTTTATTAATTGCTACTTCTTCAATTCAGCCAGCTTTTGTTTCATTTTTGCTTGGTTCTTTGCCAGTGCACAGTCCAGTTTGAAATCAAGCACTTTTCATGGTAACTTCCCTATTTTCAAGCAAATTCAAGTACATTGGATCGACCTCAAGGCCCATTTCTGTTTTTATGATCTTTTTCAGGCATCAGTCAAAATTCAAGCACTTTTCAAGCCTGTGCGCACCCTGATCAATTACCAGGCCTGTCTCTACCTTATCACGGGGTGCCGTTAGAGCCAGGCAGCATTTGCTGTCTTTGCAGTCTTGCAGCGCATAATGGCGCGGCTGGCGCTGATCGAATAAATGTGCCCAGAAAAAGCTCTGACATTGCAAGTTAAGACAATAAATCAAAGTATTTTCCTTCCGCCAGGTCAGTAAATTGCATAAGGATTCTGGAAAGATCCATATTTTGTCGGCTAGTTAAAAACTGTGCGCCCTATACGCGAAAATATGCGCTGCAACATCGCAAAGACAGCAAATGCTGCCTGGCTCTAACGGCACCCCGTGATGCGTTGGAGACAGGCCTGGTAACCTGATCAATTGACAACCACTGGCAGCTAGGCTAAAATCTGATAAATTGATATTATAATTACACTATTAAGCTTATAATATAGTTATTAAATTCTACCTGACTGCCGCTGTTATTGGATATGAATATATGCACTAATATTATTCATGCATGCAATGCAAAGACCTCTATGAGGACAGAACCATCACCATTTCACTGCAGTGCATTTGTCTAACTTGGCGCAAGTGCCCCCAGGCAAGTCCGCTTCTCTAGGGGCACAACGGTAACAATGTTAAAATCCTTCGACGTTAGTAGGGAATCGACTGTAGCTTTTATTATAATGCGAGCGCGTACAATAATAGTGCTTACGTATTCTATATACCTTGTTCTATCTTCTGACATCAAGAAAGTGTGTCAACACTAGATTGTTCCAGTCATATTTTCGCGAACAAATGTTGGAGCATGCGACTTTTCCCTACCAACCGCCATGTGTATGCAGCGCCACCTGGCGAATCCCGCCACCATTTGAACCATATGTAGCCTGGGTCCCAAACTTTGTAACAGTCAATGACCTGTGAAAGAGGGCGCTGCTGTTGTCCTTAAGTTCAAAGTGAGCGACTGACAAGGCCCTCTAGCGGAGAGTCATATGCTAACGGAGAGGAGGAACCAACTCGCATTCACAGGTACCGACATCCGCCAAAAACAAATATGGCGGATGGCTGGTCGGGAACAGTTGTGTGCTCCAACATTTCTTCGCGAAAATATAATCGAAACAACCTAGTGTCGACACACTTTTTTGATCTCAGATGATAGAACAAGGTATATAGAATACGTAAACACTATGATTGTTCGAGGACACATTATAATAAAAGCTACAGTCGATTCCCTACTAACGTCGAAGGATTGTAACATTGTTACCGTTGTGCCCCTAGAGAAGCGGACTTGCCTGGGGGCACTTGCGCCAATTGTCTAACATGTCAGCTAGAAAGCAGTTTGGCGCTGAAGAGAGGTAATATGGATATGATTATTCACTAGTACTATTATAAATATATTGGTTTCAATTCATACTCAATGAATCCTTCAAATGACATCTGGTTAACAGAAACACAATAATTTAATTTGTCTGCCTCTAGTCTCTAACTTCACGCCGCTTCCCCAGCAACTCCAAATTATCATCAATTATCGCTCATAATTAATTTCATATATTTTGCGATTAACGCCATAAATGTTTATTCAGAGTAAAAATTACCTTTGCTTGTTCTTTGGGAAACGAAAAAATGATAGTTCGGGTTGCTGTTGTTTGTTGTTGCTGCAGCCAAAACGCTAAACAATAGGTTGAGTAGCAGCAGCCAGTCGTTTCACCCGACATTGTTTTGACAGCGGGCATCTAACTCCATCCGCTTGGCGGCGCTGCAGTCGCGCGATAACCATTGGGCCCGCTGAGTGTGGCGTCTTATCATAGTAAGGTCTTTGGTGCAACACATATAGCTTATAGGTAGGTGGTAAGTTCATTTTGGACCTTAGGTCTGATTGTGTACTAGGTGTCAGCATCATTAAACCGATATATATGTAAACATCCAAAATAATGAAATACATGATGCATCCAAGCAATTGGAGTACACTCAGTTGCTAAGCCTTTCAAGAGTAGTGTCGGTATATGTCATATATAGATATAACAGGTCTCCCGAGACAAGTTAAGAATATCTCTTTGACGAGTCCGTCATTAATGTTTCGCTAACATTGGTTACTATAACATGTTGCCGCGTCCCGACACTAAAGCAAAAATAAATAAAAAATAAAACAAAATTCAACTACTCAAATGACAATAGTTTATACATGGGGCCGGTGTCATGAAGAAGTGTCTCACCTTATGATCGGGTGTAGAAGCAAGGCCCCGAATTGACCATTCTAACGATTCGGTCATAATTTAACCACGTTTCATCAACCAAAAAACTGGGGGGTGGGGGGGGGGGGTCTCCCCAGGGGGAGCTATCACGCATACCACAGCGGTCGCAAACGCAGGGCATGTAGAATCGTTTTGGAAAAAAAGGTTGCTCTTGTGCAAATGTACAAAAAAAGTAATTTGGCCTTGAATTAAAAAACAAAAACAAAAAAAAAACAAGATGTTGCCTGGGCACGAATATAACTGCTAAAGTTAATCACCACACCAGAGAAGACTCGGGATGTCAGGCTATGAATATCCTGTCGACAGACGGTTGGGAGAGGGGCAGACATATTGCAACGAATGTAGCACCTTATACACCTTATAATTTTTTCGCATTTTATTTAAAAACCGAATCATGGCCTTTACACACTGCGATAAGACGTAATATGAAACATTTATATATCATCAGTTATAGTTCATTACTCTGTCTAATAAATTAGGCGAACATTTTGCTACGATGAAACTTCTTCCAAACTACTTACTTGTTGATGAACGAGGTCATTATTACCGGGTAAGATACAGCCGCTGAGAGAAATAGTTCTCACAAGCGGCACCAACTTATTCTGGCTAAGAACACATTCGATGAAATGAAGGTAAGATTTTATTAATCAAACGTTTATATTTCTGGTTTAGACAATCGGGTCAGTGTCGGATCCAGATATGCTGGATACGGGGGGGGGGGCTTTTTTCAGGGTCGGATCTAGATATGCTGGATAGGGGGGGGGGAGGTTGTTTCGGTTTTCATATGTTAAATGTTAGATTTGGGCCTTAAAAGGGGTGTGTGGCGGGTGTGGGGGGTGGGGGGGGGGGTGGGCAGGGCCGGGCCGGTCCCCCGCTGGATACGCCCCCTGCGGGTCGCCTGTATTGAATAAATTGCACATTAGCATGCTACATATAATGCAGATAAGTAATAAGCAATAAGTAATAAGCAGATAAGTAAACAAGAGATATTCCACCATAGGTCGAGGACGAAAATACATAAGTCCATTTGGAAGCTGTATTATTGGCGACGTTACGAGTCGTCAGGGCCAATTTCGGCTAAAGGGCCTTATAGGGGCAATTTGGGCTAAATGCTGCCTTCGACAGGCAGTGTGGCACTGTAGGCGGAGCTAAATTGGACATCCAGTTTGAAGCCAAGGCGCTTCTCTTGAAGCAATATTAACGGTACTTTCGTATCTTTTATTTATTATGTCTTCGTGACTTCACGAACTTCATTTGACGATCACGACAATATTCGCGATGGCTTCTATTTTGTTAAGTATACCTACTTACGAAATCATGGGCGAACTCATGAACTTGTGGGTGATGGTAGCTATTGCCAAATTAGCTGAACATCAAGCAGGCCCAAACTTTCGTAGGAGCACGTAAGCTATGACGTTGACGCACACTTAGCCCCCTCGCCATAGGTGTCTCTGAAGACGACGTGTTTAAGTGAACATGAAATGTTGTTCTCAAGAGCGATTGCTTGACTCATTATGAATGGCGCTACGAATTTTACGTTTTATCTAATAATACGTCATCGTGACGTGACATGACGTCATTTAACGTTCGCAAAAATGCCCAAGATGGCTTCTATTTCTTTAATATGTCTACTTATCAACTCGGGTTATGACAGCTATTGCCAAAGTGACTGAAAATAAAGCAAACCCAACATTTCGTAGGAGCACGTTAGCTATGACGTCATTTTTGACGCATACTTATCCCCTGCGCCAAAAAAGTTACACCCGGCACAAACTGTCCCTGAACACGACCTGCAACGTCAAGCGACCCGAAAGTCGCCATACCTTATAATAGCTGAGTAATAGCTTACGTAAGATGTGTGACGTCATAGTGACGTTATGACGTGACGCACGACAACGTCCAAGTGGCAATACGCCATGGTTTACTGCCAAAACTTATTCGATTAAAGAGCTAGGCGATAGAAAGAATAGTCCTTCAGCTATGGCATGACGAAATGGCCAAAAGTTGCATTAGTTTATCATTGCGGAGACACGGAGACCTAGGACAAGAAAAGAATGCAATTTCAGCATTTTTATCTGAATTTTTGACGATTTTTCTTTCAATGGCAAGAATCTGTATGTTTATCATTAGGCCAGTGGCTTCGTTGCCATGGAAACAAAAAGTAATACAGAGATCGCCGCGTTTTTCTTATAACTTGCTTTAAGGTGATATTACCTCACTGTATGGCGAAGGAGACTGAAATAGCTTGAGCGGAAGTAGGTCATGTTCGATCAAGTTCATTTTTCCCCATAGGATCCCATGTTAAACGATTTCGACTATATACCGAAAAGAAATGTGGCTATGGAACCATATTGACAGATTATGACTCAGCTTAGTATTATCCATCCACAGGTGCAAGCATTGAGTGATGGCTTGAATAGGACACCCGTGGGAGCCTCTGCTAACACCAAAAAGCTATATCTTTCACCATTGGCCGAATTTCAAAAAACTCCTGTGACGTCACTATTTGCTCCAATCGCATGCGATAAGCACTGAGGCTACTATGTATCATGTTTAACTAAGAAAAAAATGCCGGTGTCGCTTGATGGAGGCACTTGTGAAATACACGACAAAACATTTTTCCCAGCCTAACGATACGGCGCTTTAACATGGGAAGTTCCATAGAGAACTGCCGTCGGCCCTGGAACCGGAAGTAAGATAGAAACATATTGCTTTTAGTTTGCAGCTATACGGGGAACTAGTTATCCTACAATATGCTGCTACTCACTCATTTTTGGGGTTTTTTTTCTGGTTTTTGACGATTTTTTAAGTACCAAAAGTGACGTCATCGTGACGTCACGTGACGCATCAGAGAACTCTAAGATTCGACACAACTCATCTCAATTCATATTTCTATGGCATATTTGAACATCATAACGATAGCTTGATGGCAAATGTGCCCAACAGCGAGAAAACTGACAGAGGTCATTTAGTGCGTTTTCCGCAAAACTTACGACCTCATTTTACTCGAAAATGAGTATTACGCATCAAAAAGTGAACAATACTCGAAAATTGCGCCTTGAATGCTAGCACATCTTGAAACTGAACCGAGATCTCTAGCGTCAATATTAACGGAGATATAAGCGTTTTAAGTTATTTTTTCAAAAAATCGCTGTGACCTTGACCTTTGACCTTTTAACCTGGGTGACGAGTATGGTGTAGCCCTATAGCCTAGCTATTAGATACTAAAGACTGCGAACCGATGTATGCAGCCGTTAGATCACAAGACGACTTCCCGTTTTTTAGTGAAACAGACATACAATCTGTTTTCTAAATTGATAGGCCTATTTCACTTCTTTAACAAATATTATTTGCCTTACTTCAAGTCGCAAGTTTCTGCTCCGAGGCAAATAAGAGAGAAAACGTGCGAAAAAGGGTGGCACATATGTGTATACCTATCACCCTATACCTAGTGCCCCCGGGCCCCGGACTCCACCCTATACCTAGTGCCCCCGGGCCCCGGACTCCACCCTATACCTATATAGTGCCCCCGGGCCCGGGACTCCACCCTATACCTAGTGCCCCCGGGCCCGGGACTCCACCCTATACCTAGTGCCCCCGGGCCCCGGACTCCACCCTATACCTAGTGCCCCCGGGCCCCGGACTCCACCCTATACCTAGTGCCCCCGGGCCCGGGACTCCACCCTATACCTATATAGTGTCCCCGGGCCCGGGACTCCACCCTATACCTAGTGCCCCCGGGCCCCGGACTCCACCCTATACCTAGTGCCCCCGGGCCCGGGACTCCACCCTATACCTAGTGCCCCCGGGCCCCGGACTCCACCCTATACCTAGTGCCCCCGGGCCCCGGACTCCACCCTATACCTAGTGCCCCCGGGCCCGGGACTCCACCCTATACCTAGTGCCCCCGGGCCCCGGACTCCACCCTATACCTAGTGCCCCCGGGCCCCGGACTCCACCCTATACCTAGTGCTCCCGGGCCCGGGACTCCACCCTATACCTATATAGTGCCCCCGGGCCCGGGACTCCACCCTATACCTAGTGCCCCCGGGCCCCGGACTCCACCCTATACCTAGTGCCCCCGGGCCCGGGACTCCACCCTATACCTAGTGCCCCCGGGCCCCGGACTCCACCCTATACCTAGTGCCCCCGGGCCCCGGACTCCACCCTATACCTAGTGCCCCCGGGCCCGGGACTCCACCCTATACCTAGTGTCCCCGGGCCCCGGACTCCACCCTATACCTAGTGCCCCCGGGCCCCGGACTCCACCCTATACCTAGTTCCCCCGGGCCCGGGACTCCACCCTATACCTAGTGCCCCCGGGCCCCGGACTCCACCCTATACCTAGTGCCCCCGGGCCCCGGACTCCACCCTATACCTAGTGCCCCCGGACCCCGGACTCCACCCTATACCTAGTGCCCCCGGGCCCCGGACTCCACCCTATACCTAGTGCCCCCGGTCCCCGGACTCCACCCTATACCTAGTGCCCCCGGGCCCCGGACTCCACCCTATACCTAGTGCCCCCGGGCCCCGGACTCCACCCTATACCTAGTGCCCCCGGGCCCCGGACTCCACCCTATACCTAGTGCCCCCGGGCCCCGGACTCCACCCTATACCTAGTGCCCCCGGACCCGGGACTCCACCCTATACCTAGTGCCCCCGGACCCGGGACTCCACCCTATACCTAGTGCCCCCGGGCCCGGGACTCCACCCTATACCTAGTGCCCCTAGGCCCGGGACTCCATCCTATACCTATATAGTGACCCCGGACCCGGGACTCCACCCTATACCTAGTGCCCCCAGGCCCGGGACTCCATCCTATACCTATATAGTGACCCCGGACCCGGGACTCCACCCTATACCTAGTTCCCCGGGCCCGGGACTCCACCCTATACCTATATAGTGCCCCCGGGCCCGGGACTCCACCCTATACCTAGTACCCCCGGACCCGGGACTCCACCCTATACCTAGTGCCCCCGGGCCCCGGACTCCACCCTATACCTAGTGCCCCCGGGCCCCGGACTCCACCCTATACCTAGTGCCCCCGGGCCCGGGACTCCACCCTATACCTAGTACCCCCGGACCCGGGACTCCACCCTATACCTAGTGCCCCCGGGCCCCGGACTCCACCCTATACCTAGTGCCCCCGGGCCCCGGACTCCACCCTATACCTAGTACCATCGGGCCCCGGATTCCACCCTATACCTAGTGCCCCCTAGCCCGGGACTCCATCCTATACCTAGTACCCCCGGACCCGGGACTCCACCCTATACCTAGTACCCCCGGGCCCAGGACTCCACCCTATACCTAGTGTCCCCGGACCCGGGACTCCACCCTATGCATAAGACCCTTCTTAATATTATCTCATGAATAATCTAGAACGAGGCTACCATGCCAGCGGTCCTACTGCACGCGGCGCTATAACATGGCGACTGGCACTAACCTCTCGGGTGTTTCGCCTAATGCGTCGGTTAAACAGAGCGATCGTGACTTTTTATCGTTCTTGGCTATATATTTACATTTGTTGAAGAATATGTCACAAAGTGTAGTAAATCGTCAGGATATAACCACACCAGCAAAGGCTAGTTCAACGTTTAAATTTCAAAGTTTATATCCATAACATGAGAGGCAAGTTTGAAACTGTCATGAAAGCAAGTCCTGGCGTATTCCAAAACGTCCCAAGATACCCTTCAGTACAGGAGCCTGGCATTTGAAAAAGTACACTGAGGCTGATGACAACAGCATGATCCAGAAGCTTGTAATGGAACATCTAAAATCTGGGGGTCACTCCACGGATCGTCTAGCTATGGCTAATAAATAAATCGGGTTGAGACTATAAAGTGCAATTGATCAATTAATATTCGAATTAAAAATATTACTATTGCAATAATAATAATGCTTCGTGTTACATTATAATTGCATTAATTATTATCGTTCAAGCAGTGGATGCCGGTTGTAGGCATACATTGCAGGAGTCTTTGCAACCTGAAGATGCTGGGCTGACGGTTCGAGTCACATGGTAATTAGAAAAGCCTTTTACAAACGATTATCATACCATTGTAAAAGTCCAAAACGCCCAATGACGATTTATTTTCTCATCAAGTTTGACTGAGGTTCTTGTATTTTTTTCCGGGGAATTGCTTTTCATTTGCACCTGTGTCAGAATTCTTCTATCACTTGAGGCTTCTCTTGGACAGCTTCAGTGGTATATGTGTCGGATGTGTATGTATGTGGGTCCTACAATGTCATGAGAAACACACCTAATCATGTTGATATGTTTTGTTTACAGCACGATGTCTTTTTCTAGCTCCCATATGTTATATAGTGGGTAAGAATATATGCGGACGATATATATAAACCACAGTAATGTTCACTCTATTATGCACCCAAACTTGACGTGATTCTGGAGGGAACGGCACCAGGTCTTTCTCCAATTATAATCGTCTTTGGTAAATTGCTCCCAGCACATCAGTGCTAGTTGTAATCTGTCAGAAAGAGGAATAGTAAATACATGCAGAATTACATGTATTAACATATCCCCACCACAGTACTCCATGGGGTAACCCCCCAAGAAAGAGATGGCCCCAGAGAGGTGACTGTTTGGAGGTGGAGACTGCCCCATTAATTTCAGATAAGGCCAACTAGCTGACACATAGGACACGCCATTAAATTATGTGTTTCTCATTTAGTTTGAACCACTTTAAATAATCAAATAATGATTGAACTTCTTCATTTAGCTCTTTTCAAGCTACTGAGTTGTTGTTGTTGAGTCAATCCATGCGTCATACCTCACTGTTTAATTAGTGTCAAGGGTAAAAAAATAAATCTGTCACACGTACAAAGCCAAGAAACAAAATTGTGACTATCATTGGCCTTAGGCAAGGCGGGATCTCGAAGGGCCATCTGGTTTCAATGTCATTTTGACTAGACCATGCAATATCCAGATAGGATACTGGTAGGCCTTGCCAAGCGAAGACATGTTACTGTTAGTGACTGCATGTGCAATGTAGGGTCAGCCTTGTAGTCCCAAGTAAACTAAACTTTAGGCGATACATTCGACTATTCTCTTCAAATAACAGTGGCAATAAGTGAACGAATACCTAAAAATTAGACCCACCATCACTTCGGATTATTACCATCCATTCTTGGCGTATTTTTTTGTCCTTGAGCAATTGGTGGAAGCTGTTTTCAGCTGCCATAAACACAGTAGGGAACACGTCAGTGCGCCATGTTGCCACCGACGCTTCGCGTTGCTGCGCGGGCAGCCTCGTTCTGGTGCCGCATGCATAAATTTTGAGAACGGCCTATACCTAGTGCCCCCGGACCCGGGACTCCACCCTATACCTAGTGTCCCCGGGCCCGGGACTCCACCCTATACCTAGTGCCCCCGGGCCCGGGACTCCACCCTATACCTAGTGCCCCCGGGCCCGGGACTCCACCCTATACCTAGTGCCCCCGGGCCCGGGACTCCACCCTATACCTAGTGCCCCCGGGCCCGGGACTCCACCCTATACCTAGTTCCCCCGGGCCCGGGACTCCACCCTATACCTATATAGTGCCCCCGGGCCCGGGACTCTACCCTATACCTAGCGCCCCCGGGCCCGGGACTCCACCCTATACCTAGTTCCCCCGGGCCCGGGACTCCACCCTATACCTATATAGTGCCCCCGGGCCCGGGACTCCACCCTATACCTAGTGCCCCCGGGCCCGGGACTCCACCCTATACCTTGTGCCCCCGGGCCCGGGACTCCACCCTATACCTAGTGCCCCCGGACCCGGGACTCCACCCTATACCTAGTGCCCCCGGACCCGGGACTCCACCCTATACCTAGCGCCCCCGGGCCCGGGACTCCACCCTATACCTAGTGCCCCCGGGCCCGGGACTCCACCCTATACCTTGTGCCCCCGGGCCCGGGACTCCACCCTATACCTAGTGCCCCCGGACCCGGGACTCCACCCTATACCTAGCGCCCCCGGGCCCGGGACTCCACCCTATACCTAGTGCCCCCGGGCCCGGGACTCCACCCTATACCTAGCGCCCCCGGGCCCGGGACTCCACCCTATACCTAGTGCCCCCGGGCCCGGGACTCCACCCTATACCTAGTTCCCCCGGGCCCGGGACTCCACTCTATACCTAGTGCCCCCGGGCCCGGGACTCCACCCTATACCTAGTTCCCCCGGGCCCGGGACTCCACCCTATACCTATATAGTGCCCCCGGGCCCGGGACTCCACCCTATACCTAGTGCCCCCGGGCCCGGGACTCCACCCTATACCTTGTGCCCCCGGGCCCGGGACTCCACCCTATACCTAGTGCCCCCGGACCCGGGACTCCACCCTATACCTAGCGCCCCCGGGCCCGGGACTCCACCCTATACCTAGTGCCCCCGGGCCCGGGACTCCACCCTATACCTAGTGCCCCCGGGCCCGGGACTCCACCCTATACCTATATAGTGCCCCCGGGCCCGGGACTCCACCCTATACCTAGTGCCCCCGGACCCGGGACTCCACCCTATACCTAGTGCCCCCGGACCCGGGACTCCACCCTATACCTAGTACCCCCGGACCCGGGACTCCACCCTATACCTAGTGCCCCCGGGCCCGGGACTCCACCCTATACCTAGTGCACCCGGGCCCGGGACTCCACCCTATAGAAGAAATTATATAGATATTATTATATAGAGTATGGCCGGTCACAGTATTTTAATGAACAAGCACGATCAATCATATACACGGCGGTCACGGGGCGGGGGCGGCCCCAGACCCCCGCTAGATCAGCGCCGCTCATGCAAGTGCTATATCTCCCCCTTCGAAAACGTTTACTATGTGTTAAACTGATACGAGTACTTGAGGTGGGGGCGCAATAAATGGAACAGCCTGCAGCGTCATTTGCATACATGAAGCATGTTTTCTAATGAATGATAGTTCAGTTTGTAGCTCAATGTCTTAGTCATGTCTGATGCCTGAGGGTTTATTTAATGCAGTACATATTACCAAATAAATAAATCTAAATTCACCCCACCCCCACTGTGCGTCCATTGCAACACGCGACGCTCCCATTCACGGCCACTGTTTCTCATCAGACCGTCTGCGTAATCACAAGATGGAGTATTTGTGCAGTTATGTCACATCAAGATTCTCCCTTCAATGTCTTGTTCATGATATTTCTAATACTTTGTCTCAAAACGTTACACTTTACGCCATTAAGCCCTTGATGACAAGCCGCATACGGTCTGGATATGCCGAGCCGTGTGTTGAGAGTCGGTGCGCAAAGCCAGTTTGTTCCCCTATGGTAGTTACGCCATAGGTGGCGCGCAGGCCGGAAGTGGCGGAACTGTAAAGTACCTTATACCTAATAGGGCATGCAAGTGAATCTCGTTTTATGTGTGCGATACCTCACGAGATCAGATTTTGGTGACAACGACTTTATATGCGACCTTAATGTTTCACCGCGCAGCTCACTCGCTCCCTGCTTGACGAATCAAAACGCTGTCATTCTAGTCACGATTTGGGACGTGGAACCAGGCAACGTGCGCGGCGGGCTCGGCGAGAAGAGGGTGGGTCCCTTCTGGACCTCTACACAAGTTAAATAAACATCTGTTAACTATCTAGTGACAATATATTGTTGAACGACACTTTTAACTTGTATTTTGCCGTATCAATAACTACGGTCAGTAAACTTGGCGCACTACAGCCCGCTGAAGACCAAATATTTGCGCTGGCCTGACGGTGTTGCCGACAGCCGAATGACAGATGACAAGCGGAATAAACCATAATTCGCGAAAAAAGTGAGACGCCTATTGTTTCGACATATCGATTTATATTTTTCAAAGTAGGTAATTGACGAACACATATCAAATGTTTCTTATAATCATAATGCTGACGCATATGGGTGATTTTATGAGCAGATATGATAGAGCCACTTGAGCTCAATAATACTTATAATTGTTATTTTACCGCAAATGATTTTATTACAGTTTTGTCCAAACCAAGAAATCAATCCTGAAGGTTTTGACAAATTATAACTAACCTTTATTTAAATAAAGCTTTGATTTTGAATGGGAATAACATTATGAAATTTAAGAAACACTTGACTGTATTACCTTAAATATTGTGACATTATAAAAATCCTCAATCATGCCCTTTGTATTTAGCAAATATTTGCTGTCAAATAATATGTACAATGTACCTACATTTTTGTCAGATCTATATTACACATAGATATAAATCTAAGAATATGGGATATGATATGTCCTTACATACGTTTTTATCTTTGATTAATTTTTCTTCAATTTGTCAAATGTTAGTTTCAAGTGAACATACCAATAAAAGATTGCAAAGTATGTAAATATAAAATTGTACAAGAGTACAAAGTAAGTGGATGCAAATGTCAACTAAATCTATGACGAAATGTAAAAGTTCACAGCCTGCATAAAACTCCATTTAAAGAAAATTGATGAATTTGCCAATGTCATGAATAATGTTTGTCACAGAAAGCAGAAAGTTGATTATTATAGCCTACTGAACTGTAATGTCTAGTTATATTTTAAATGTTGTAAACTGGTCTTTTCAAATAATGGAACACATTATAATATATACTATAGCCACCGAGCAGAAGTCTGAAAAAGTGATTATACGACACCAGTTTATATACTACAACACACAGGATTTAGTAGCAAAGCAATATCTTGGTTCTCTTGTCACAACTGTAGCTAAATGTTAGAGAAAAGAATGAAAGTAACAACATGTTCCATATATATTGATGATTAGTATCATTTTATTGTTATTTGTGATGTTTATATATGCTGGTTAAATGAAAATATATATATATAAACCTGCCAAAAATGTTTAATGTTACTCGTGTCCTTATGTGCTACTTGTTATTATGGATATTTTTCTTAGTTTGTAGTTTTCTTGTTTTATTATATATAATTATAATATTATTGTTTGATATATATATATCATATATATAGACCTTAGGACAACAGTACCAGAAAGGTGTAATTTAATCAAAATTAGGTCGGACAATCTAAAAAGGACGTCTTATCATTACAGAGTTATGCATCACTAATTTCACTGTAGACGTCAGTGCATTGCAGGTGAAAAGGTCACTTAATATATCTTTGAACAAAATAAAAAAGTCTACAGACTGCATTACAACCCTAACAGAAGCACCATTTAAATAAAATTGTCTCAAGTTGCAAATGTCATGAACAATATTTGTCACCCAGGGCTGACATAATGTAGAACAAAGTTGATGATTATTATATCCTATTAAACCATATAATGTCCCATTTAATTTTAAAATTCACATTTTTTTTTTTACATTCTAATTGATGGAACACAATTTAATACAATATACCTGTATCAACTGAGAGGTTTGAAAAAACTTATATGTTATATTTATTATGGTACTCAGGATTTATTAACCAAGGAATGTGCCCTTGTCATTACTGTAGTTGAATGCAAGAGAAATAAGAGATGAAATTGATCTAACAAAATGTAACATATATATTGATGATCCCTTTATTGGGATTTTTTATGTTTATGGTGGTTAAATAGAAATGTCTCTATATATAAACCAGCCACCATTTCATTATATTATTGAATTTCTTATGGGTTTAGTGCTATCAATATTTTTAATAGTTTGTTGTTCTCTTGTTTCTTTATTATATGTTTCATGTATAGACATCAGGACAAAAGTAGCTATGAAAGGTGTAATGTGGACAACCTTAAAAGGAAATGTTATGAATTTGATGAAGTACCGGTATGAAAAAAATATACTTATATATATAAGGGTGTCTTATGTTTTTTATCTTAACTTAGTTTTTGTACTGCTACATTTGAAATACCTGCAGATTTTATTTTATACCATATGTTGTTAACCCAATTAAACTGATATGATAGAAGCAAACCCAATGCAAAAAGACAAATAGAAACTTGGATTTATTATCATCATGTTTATGCAATGTATGAGAAAAAAAGTAGTGAATCATGAAGGTTATACACTGAATTATTATTGATTCTGTATGTTTTACATTGCAGAATCTTGATGAAAATCTTCATATATTTAAAGATGCCACAATTTTAAAATAGTAGCAAAAGAAAGGGTAATTTAATTAATCAAAATTGAAAGGAAATGTTAAAAAGGAAATTAAAGATTTATGCAGAAGTAAAGCTATCAGTAAGCTGAACGTAGACACATCAGCTATACAAATTAATATTTTTCATCAACACAAGTGTCTACCTATAAACATCTAAAAACTTTTTGTTTTATAAATTAAGGCTTAATTCCACCAATCCCATATAGAGGAAGCAAAGATTATCTATTTTTGCTAGCTTATGTGAAAGGACCCGTTAAGCTGAGGTATGACTGTAGTCAACTACATACATGTATATACGGTACTTCTTGGATAGTAAGTTTGGCGCACCAGGTTAACTTAGAAATGCTACACAATCTATCTGATCCAAAGTATTATACCGGCAAGCCGCTAAGTACATGTAAGCTGGCTCACTCTGTGGAAATGGAAAAGTGACAGTACTGCTCTATTTTGTGGTTCTCATGAAACCGTTGTCAAAATACCCATCACAACTATGAATGTAACAGAACTGAAGCAATTTAGAAAGATAATGTTAGCACAGTAAATTTACAACATTGTTCCTTTGAAATTTGCAAATTTGCCTATTTAAATGGTAGTTGCATTCAGGATAGAAAAAAAACTGTAATTTTGACGGCAAAGGCTGTCCATACCTGTCACCCGATCACTCCAGATCAGTATAAACATTGGGAAATCATCTACCTGTTGTGCGCCTAGTTTGCTGAATGTGGCCAGTATTATGAAAAATGACATGCTCAAAGTGTCATCTGCCAACATATCGACACGAAAAAGTTAACAGTTCCTTATATAAGTCGCACGAAAGACGAATTGCGACCCACCCCTTGTTTGCCTCGCCGGCCGCGCACCTTGCCTGGTTCCACGTCTTCTGTCGTAACTAGTATGACAGCCCTCTGCGCGCGGTATCCATTGTTACGCAGGGGGCGAGTCAGGCTGCGCACTGAACAAAAAGCACGTGTTCGTTTGTTTGTCACCAAACTGCCAGGCCGGAAGTAGAACCCGCGAGAACTGACATGCCCTATGCCCCCGGGTTCAACTTCATTCTTCGCTGCTCTAGCTACATTTTTTTTTTTGGAGATTCGATATCTTGACAGTTCGGTCCTTAGCACGCCTGATGTTAGCATTGCATGTTTCGCCCTGCGCACGCACGTGCATGAGTGACCTACTTCGGGTCGTTGTCAAACAGCGCAGCCCCTCGCCCCCCCCCCCCCACCCCCAGACACACACACCTTGCCTGCATGATCTATTTCCTGCGTTTCGAGATGTTAGCACAGATCGCAGAGTAAAGTTTCAAAATCTCTGGTCATAGGCCCAGCCTGCATGTTAGCAGTAATTATTACCTTGGGTGTGGAGTAGGGGGCGGGGGTGGGAGGGGGAGTTGTTGGGGGACTAGTTGTGCTTGAGTTCAGATATTTGTGCCTGAGCGTGTATTCTTTTCATTACAAAAACCCCCGCCTCTAATTGTATCCCCAAGTGTTAGCAAATCGGGAGTCTCACAGTGTCTCCCGAGGCCACATACAGCTACAGTAAATGAGCGGGGAGGGGCAGAGCATGTCCTATCGGACGTGATCTCATGCGTATCCACCATCTCTCAGTATATCCATTCATGCTTGAGCCGATCCCGGGGGGAAGGGGGTTATGAGGGGTTGACTTGTAGCCACCCCCCACTCCCTTGGGAACTGGATCATACACTGGAAAAGACGAAATACATCGCAAAATGACATTCTGTAGATGCAATCCAGGGTCGGATCCAAGGTGGGGGAGGGGGGGGGGGGGGGCGGGGTCTATTTACTCTCCCCTGGCCCTGTCGCAAGTTGTGGCTGGTGCACAGTCACAATCGACTGACACAGAAATGGGGGGTCATGGTCCGGGGAGGGTTCGCACACAAATTATTAATGTTCTTATTATATTTGTTGTAGTAGTAGGCGGTGCGAACCCTTCCCGAATCATGCCCCCCCCCACCCCGTGTCAGTCGAATTACTGTGCCTGTCGCGCATGCTAGACTGGCAGGACTGAAAAACAGCACTTAACAGGATATCCAACCTAAAACAATTAATATTTTAAAATACCTGAAGATTAAAACACCAAACCTTTGTTTTCCTGTTGATTGTCGTCCGATTCTTAGTCCTCTGGTCAGCCTTAGGTTAGCTGTGTAACTTGTTAAATTTAAGGTGGTCCTCAACAGACAAGTAGGGGAATACCTGGGGATTACCCATAAGCTATGTATAGACTGCGGTCGAGTGCTACTTATGTAAGAAGGTCCCTGATTGGATCCAACGATTTAGCAGTCGACCGTAGCGGTAGTGAAATAACGGGCCCCTGGCTCAGGCCTACTGCGTGTAGCACGTGCGGACTGTTTACTCACAATTAGTTCACGCCTCGTTCTGATTCTGCCGCGCGACTTCCTTATAAGGCAAAGTGTAAACCCGTGGATACCTGGGGTGAGTTCGGATGTGCGATCGGAGTTCCCCGCTCTCTTTTGACGCTATATGCATTCCGACGCAACATTTGTTGGTGTGTAACCTTCAGTAATGACGCCACTTTGTTTTCAAAGCCAGCGTTATTTTCCTTCATTAATCACAAGCACTTGCCTACTTTCATTTATTAGTTTCTATTTTACATCCTGGTTAGTCTCAGGTCTCCCTGTTCCCGGCTCCTGGCTCCGGGTTCCAACTTCACAGCGACTCCCGTGTCTCCGCCGGGTTCCCGTTCCCTATGTCACGCTGCCCACGGAGTAATCGGCGCAGATATGTCCAGCCTGTGCACCCATACTTGAGCGTGCGGATCAAGATGAAATGAAATGTTGGGGTTTTAGGCCACTTTTGTGCACATACAGGCTAAATTGGGCCAAGGAACCTCCCGGGACGATGAAGGATGAAGGAATGAAACATGCCCCAGATTAGGTGCCCGAGCCCGGATTCGATCAAGATAAACCGAACGCAAATCCGCGCAAATTTGGCACTTGTTGAATTGCACAAATCATTAAGTCCATTAAACAGTCATCAAAGAAATCAGCGGATCCGTGTTATTATTTTATTCTCTTTGTTATGATATTATTGACAGATACACCCTTGTTTTTAGGGCAGCCTGGTAGGCTGGAAATTCGGACTTTAGAGTGATGTATGTTTGCGTTATGATAATGGCCTGGAACCAGCGTGATTGACCGTATACAGTAGCCATAAGGTGGCGCTAGAAGTGTATTTTATTGTTGGCATCCGTCCACCGTCGCGAAAGACGATGGATTTGCAGCGTTTCGTGGTCACTAGCCGCCCGGCTCGCTCCCCTCTCGCGACGTCTAGCGCTGTTTCCGCATGTAGTCCGCTTAACTGTATAGCTGGATACTGCGGTAACCGATGTCTAGCGCTGTTTCCGCATGTAGTCCGCTTAACTGTATAGCTGGATACTGCGGTAACCGATGTCTAGCGCTGTTTCCGCATGTAGTCCGCTTAACTGTATAGCTGGATACTGCGGTAACCGATGTCTAGCGCTGTTTCCGCATGTAGTCCGCTTAACTGTATAGCTGGATACTGCGGTAACCGATGTCTAGCGCTGTTTCCGCATGCAGTCCGCTTAACTGTATAGCTGGATACTGCGGTAACCGATGTCTAGCGCTGTTTCCGCATGTAGTCCGCTTAACTGTATAGCTGGATACTGCGGTAACCGATGTCTAGCGCTGTTTCCGCATGTAGTCCGCTTAACTGTATAGCTGGATACTGCGGTAACCGATGTCTAGCGCTGTTTCCGCATGTAGTCCGCTTAACTGTATAGCTGGATACTGCGGTAACCGATGTCTAGCGCTGTTTCCGCATGTAGTCCGCTTAACTGTATAGCTGGATACTGCGGTAACCGATGTCTAGCGCTGTTTCCGCATGTAGTCCGCTTAACTGTATAGCTGGATACTGCGGTAACCGATGTCTAGCGCTGTTTCCGCATGTAGTCCGCTTAACTGTATAGCTGGATACTGCGGTAACCGATGTCTAGCGCTGTTTCCGCATGTAGTCCGCTTAACTGTATAGCTGGATACTGCGGTAACCGATGTCTAGCGCTGTTTCCGCATGTAGTCCGCTTAACTGTATAGCTGGATACTGCGGTAACCGATGTCTAGCGCTGTTTCCGCATGTAGTCCGCTTAACTGTATAGCTGGATACTGCGGTAACCGATGTCTAGCGCTGTTTCCGCATGTAGTCCGCTTAACTGTATAGCTGGATACTGCGGTAACCGATGTCTAGCGCTGTTTCCGCATGTAGTCCGCTTAACTGTATAGCTGGATACTGCGGTAACCGATGTCTAGCGCTGTTTTCGCATGTAGTCCGCTTAACTGTAAAATTGGAAACTGCGGTGTGGGATGTTGTTGCTTTGATGACGGTTTGGGCATTTCTACCAGTTTCACTACCGGCTTGCCACAGATATCTGATATGGTGTTGAATTCTGCGATAAGGCGTTGGAACTGGTGTTGAATTCTGCGATAAGGCGTTGGAACTAATGATATTAGTGTTGGCACCCAACCAGGTATTGGTGACTATGCGGGAAAAGCGACAATGTTGACACATTCAACATGTTCAAGGCGGCCGCTGGTGCCAATGTGCTGGTGCATGCAGTGGGTGCATCGGGTGCATAGGTGGGACAGACAGACAGACAGACGGACGAAAAGCTTCATTTTATTGGTATAGATTAATAAGTATTCCGATTTAGTACCAGTGATGCGCCGTCAGCATATAGCAATTCCCCATTTAGAAAGCGCCTCCGGAGTTGTCTCTCATCTTGGTTGGACAATTTTCCATCCGATTTCGTATGCTCACATTTTCCCTACAGTTGACGCAGCAAAAATATCACGTCATTAGTTGATGGTTCAGATCTGAAACCACTCTGGGATTCACGATATACTTTGGCGGTAAGTGGGCCACGTTTTTGAGAACCCAAAACGGCATAGTGACGAACCGTCAGACCTTGGTGGAACGAAATGCACAGTTTTAAATTTGACTTTAACCCGGTTATCGCTGACACCGTCGTCACTATGACGTTTGAGTCTTAACACATGTTCATCAAATATGTCTTGTGTTTGTCTTTTTAAAAAGTATTATTCTCCGAAAGGCGACATATGACAGATTAACAATATCCACATACGACAATGCAAACCTGCGAACGTCACATCTAAATATCACATTACATTATACGATTACATCATATATTGGGTCACAATTCTTTAAAACTCTCCCTCGCTCTTCCCGGTGTTTCTGCCTTCGGGCTCAAAATAGTAATTTATAAGACGAATAATGGCAGTTACTTTTGGCAATTAATCAGTTCTAGTTACATAAATCGCATCTTTTCGATTCAACCAATCAACAACCAACAAAACCAAGTGGGAGTTGGTAATCATATATTTACACAAAAACGTGTACTGGAAGCTCCGCAGTCGTACATCCAGCGTGGTTGGTTGTGTATTCAGGACGATTTAACCACTGTTGGTCATATCGCGCCAATGGGAGAAGGAAGGGATAGTGGAGCCACGTCCCCGGGGTAACCCCCTACTCTTTGCGAAGAAGGATATGGGATCTTTATCCTGCGACCACACAGACATGGCCACAGCGGGCCGCGAACCACCGATCCACGTCCCGTTAAGCTCTCACGTGAGCAGAGCGCAGAATGCCAGCGCTTTAACCCACTGAGCCATCGAGGGGGGCCCCTACATCCAGGGTGGAAGTCAAGGGTAAAATATATATATTGTTCGCCATTGATCAATATTCTGTTTGACCTTCTCTTCATATTTCAATTCGCTTGTCTTCGCAAAAGTACACTCTTTCACGAGCCGCTTATAGACAACATTACAAGTGCCCTTGTTCTGCCTTTAAAAGTTAATATGTATTCTCTCTATGCCAGGTTGCTTTTTCCCTGCTCTTGGCATTGTGCTCTCCATTGTCTGAGAATGCTATGCATTAAATCATAAAAAAAATGCACGTTCATAATAACATTACACATTTTACAAAACTCGCTCCATCCATAGGGAAAACTGTCTTCACCTCATATCGTTTATTAAGTATGCGTTTCATCTGATCCCCTTTTTTTGTCTCGGGGGGGGGGGCAATATTATACATATCTGGTAGGGGGGGGGGTAGGTCCCTGGTTGCCCTCATCACGGGGGCAAGGGGGGGGAGGGTCCCTGAGTGCCCTCATCACGGGGACAGGGGGGGGGGGTCCCTGAGTGCCCTCATCACGGGGGCAGGGGGGGGTCCCTGAGTGCCTTCATCACGGGGACAGGGGAGGGGTCCCTGAGTGCCCTCATCACGGGGGCATGGGGGGGGGGGTCCCTGAGTGCCCTCATCACGGGGGCAGGGGGGGAGGGGTTCCCAGGGGGGGGGGGTTCCCTGAGTGCCCTCATCACGGGGACAGGGGGGGGTCCCTGAGTGCCCTCATCACGGGGGCAGGGGGGGGGGGTCCCTGAGTGCCCTCATTACGGGGCAGGGGGGGGGTCCCTGAGCGTCCTCATCACGGGGGCAACGGGGGGGTCCCTGAGTGCCCTCATTACGGGGGCAGGGGGGGGGTCCCTGAGCGTCCTCATTACGGGAGCAGGGGGGGCCCCTGAGAGCCCTCATCACGGGGGCAGGGGTCTCTGAGTGCCCTCATCAAGGGGGCAGGGGGGGAGGGATACCTGAGTGCCCTCATCACGGGGGAAGGGGGGGGGTCCCTGAGTGCCCTCATCACGGGGGCACGGGGGGGGGTTCCCTGAGTGCCCTCATCACGTGGGAACGGGGGGTCCCTGAGTGCCCTCATCACGTGGGCACGGGGGGGGGGCCCTGAGTGCCCTCATCACCGGGCCAGGGGGGGAGGGTCCGTGAGTGCCCTCATCACGGAGGCAGGGGGGGGGTCCCTGAGTGCCCTCATCGCGGGGGCAGGGAGGGGGGGGGGTCCCTGAGTGCCCTCATCACGGGGACAGGGGGGGGGTCCCTGAATGCCCTCATTACGGGGGCAGGGAGGGGGGTCCCTGAGTGCCCTCATCACGGGGACAGGGGGGGGTCCCTGAGTGCTCTCATCACGTGGGCACGGGGGGGGGTCCCTGAGTGCCCTCATCACCGGGGCAGGGGGGGAGGGGGTACCTGAGTGCCCTCATCACGTGGGCAGGAGGGGGGGGGTCAATG
>CAXHSH010000884.1:0-18403 GCA_964019135.1 Arenicola marina
AAAGAGGTCGTTGATAGACATGCACCAACCAAGCAACGGGTAGTTAAGAATAACTGTGTGCCCTATATGAATAGCCATCTTCGCAAAGCCATAAATGTAAAAAATATGCTGAGACGGAAGTACGAGCAATTGAGTAGCCAAGAGAATTGGGAAAAATACAGAAAGCAAAGGAATCTCATAGGACGTCTTCGGAAAGTAAGCATGCAAAAGTACATAAAGGGGAAATGTAGCGAAGCTACGACTAACGGAAAGGAATTCTGGAAAGTTGTAAAACCACTGATATCAAGAAAAAACGCAAGCAGCGGAAACGTGTTACTGAAAGAGCGAGACGAAATAATATCAGATCCATCAAAGGTAAGTGACATATTTAATCAATATTTCATAGACGTTGCCAAAGACATAGGCCAACAAGATGACATACCAGATGATCAACCAATAGACGAAATCCTTCTTTATCACAAAAACCATAAATCCGTTATGGCTATAAAGGAAGGTAAACAAGGTATAACGGAAACTTTTAACTTTCGGGCAGTAAGTAGCCACGAAATATACAATGCACTTAAAGGCATTGACGTATCGAAGGCTGGTGGCTACGACAAGATACCTCCGAAGCTTATCAAGCTGGGAGCTGCCATCCTGTGTGAGCCATTAAGGTATGTGTTAAATATGACGATTAATTGTAATACGTTTCCAAAAGAACTAAAATACGCTGAAGTCACACCAATTTTCAAGAAGAAGGACAACTTAAATAAGGAAAACTACAGGCCAGTAAGTGTTCTCCCCTGTATCTCCAAGATATATGAAAAAATATTGTGTGACCAGCTTATGTCCTTTATGGAACCCAGATTATCACCCAGACTATCTGGGTTTAGAAAGGGACACAGTTGTCAAAGCCTACTAATGCGCTTAGTTGAAGACTCCAAAAATGCATTAGATAATAATCAAGTTAAGGGAGCTATACGAATGGATCTCTCAAAAGCATTCGATTGTCTTCCACATAGATTATTGATTACCAAGATGAACGCTTATGGCATAAGTAAACAATCATGTACGCTAGTTGCAAGCTATCTTACGAACCGCGAACAGAGGGTAAAACTAGGACATAATCGGAGCGAGTGGCTTACCCTCAAGAAAGGAGCACCACAGGGATCTGTTTTACTTCTCTTCAGAGATGTAGAGGGGTGGCGGGAATAGTGAGGGTGAGGGCGAGGGATAGGGGTGTTATTAGATGGCAGTGCAGAGGGTAATCTCCTCTGCTTGACGATGACCTACAAAAACGACCTCCATTTAGGTGTTAACTCAATAAGGAAGACATTTGGCTTCTCGAGATCTGTTCTATGCGTTATGGGGGTTTAGCATCAAACACGTCATTGTGCAAGCAGAAAAAAACATCGTCCTCAGACAAAATCGCCGTAAAGCTTCATAAACCCTGAGTGATTCGATTGTTGTGACCTTGTCCTCCCTACAAGACGGCTTCGGCTCCCTCAGCATGGGTCCCGCGCGTGGTAATAACTCCCCTCGCAGCGGTAGAATATCCTAATTTTACGACGGCGAAATAATTGTCTCCCTCCTCCGCTGGGAATATCGTGCCGTTCCCTTTTTCAGGGACTGGAATTCTTTGCTTGGAGTTATTTTGCTTTAATACAATGTATCGTAGGCTTCCAATAACCAATTGTAGGAAAGGTGACAACTTTATGATTCATGACTAAATATAAGGCTCGCCAAGACTGGCGTTGTTTCAGATTAAAGGGCTTATCACGGGTGGGTTTGGAGTTGGGGCTGGGTGAGGGGGGGGGTGAGGGATGGTTGGTGGAGGGGGACACAGAGAGGGGGAATTCGCGATTAATTACAAATACAGCTGAAAGTGGATTGCTGTCCTGATGGTGATCATTAGAAAACTGTACAACCGCTCATCAGCAGCCAAAATGGCACTGCAACATGCGAAGACACAATTTGGCGAGCATCATGCAATGCGTGCGTTCTCTCATGGTTTGATAGCCGAGAGGGTGGAGGGGGTGGGGGGGGGGGGCGTTGAGAGCGGGCTGCGACAGGGCAAGGGAGGGGGGGGGGGGTGGGGGAGTTGTAAGGCATGGGTGCGCCGGTGGCGGTCTGGGTGGTTTAGACTCGAGGAAGAGGTCTAGTTGAGTCTGGATTGCCCTGGACTGTACTGACACATTTATTGTGATAACTCGAGTATAAACGTCACGCTTACGTCACAGAAAGAGGGCGTTTTGAGAGGCGGCAGTTATAGCGTCCGGCCAAAGTTTTGCCCAAACTCGGAGCGTTCTTTCTGCGCGATCCATTTAATCAATCGCTCAATCTTCACCATGCAGCCCTCGGGGCAGGTGACGTCATATTCCAGCAAGGCGTCGCTGTAATGGAACATAGCATAGGAGAAGATTATGCCTCGGAAACACAAAGGCTGTCGTGGCAGATTTGACACTTCTATGATAATGTACATGTGGCGCTATTATCCTCCCCTCCCCTCTCGATATATTTGTATATATAACAATGGTTCTGTGATTCTTCCCCTTTATATTCCTGATCATTTAGTTCATCATCCTCGCTTTGAGGTAATTGTTATTTTACCTTCATTCCGATCCCCGTTATAATGACTTAATCTATTATTATAATATTGCTTCGACACTCCCATCATAGCGCTAATAAGGTTTTAGCTTGTTTAGAAATATTGAACCTTTTTTTGCAAACACCGTGAATAACAATATAGATTTCCACCCACCGTTGCAAATCTAAGCATTATGTCCGCCAACAGAATCCGTCATAATAACAAGCTGTCATCCTTCGTAAATGTAAATACTTCGCATTATTTATAGTCTCCTCGCGAAATTTTTGCATTATTACTTTCAAACTTCTGTCATCATAAATTTAGATTAAAAATGGATTTACACGCTCTGCAAACCCTGTCATAATAATGTAGACTTCATTTCCCCTTTAAAAGTCATCGGATCATGCCTGTCACCCCGCCATAGTAAGCTAGAGCTTCACGCTCCGTTAAAAGTGTTCGCATCATACCTTTCAGAGCGATTGTTCAGTTCGATTCCGAATGGCTCATCGAATTATCCCAGAAGGACGTCCACGTGTCAATTATGTATGCTTGCGCGGTCTTGAAGTAACCTTCCCAACATTGAACGACGTGTTGACATCTTGTCCAGCGATCAAAAGAGGGAGTGAGGGTGAATGGTTCACACTGTGGACGGAGGATTAAACTCACTTACCCACACCTCGGGTACTTACTGTGTCTCTCCTCGACACTTCCTGGCACGCCAATTAAAATGCAAACCATTTTCAAGATAAGCCTTCGTTTCAGCTGCTCTATTACCTCAGATAACGTAATGACTACTCTCTATATACCTGACCCAGTAATGCCGGCCAGTGCGGTCGTTACTTACACAAAGCCGTTTTGCCAGGTTGTTTGCCCACTGCCCGCTTCTCTTATGTTGGGGCTATTGGGGGCTGTATCCACTGGACTAGGCGGGGGGGGGGAGGAGGGGGGGGGGGGGCTAGGAGGATCTCTTGACGAGTTGACACCCAGCCAAATGACAGTTCCTGGCTACTGTTGCCCAGCAGACAATGAGGGGTGTTACGACCCTGTAAGATGAAGACCCGGTGTGAGAGTGTAGGGGCGTAGGGGAAAGGGAGAGGGGTTGAGGGGCGCTGGCCGACAAGTGACTGGCGGCATATATGATATAGTAGTTTACCGCGGTACAATGATGATGAGGGTGACTGTGGAGTGCTTTCTTCCGTGTAGCCGCCTGGGCCGGCGTGCCGCAGTCTCTCGTCACTGAGTCCCTCTCCACGCTCTGTAACTCTAACGCAATTTAAGGCACTTGACACCAGACCGGGAAATGCTAAACGACGCGCACCTGTGCCCGGTGTGCCGTTATGCCTGCCTGGCTGTCTACCACGGCTGGTGGGGTGGTCGAGTTTTATGGCGCTACCCAATGCTGATGTAACCCACCACCACTGGCTGACGTGGGAGGGGGTGGGGGGAAGGGGGGGGGAGGGAGGGGGTGGTGGTATGGCAATGGTAGTGGATGAAGAAGCGGCGCGAATAGAGATGCTTATCCGCGGTGGTTTGGCATCAAATGAGGGTTAAAATATAGTGTTGTTTACGGGTATTTCACGCGTCAAGGCATAATTGAGCACTGTGCCACTCAGACAGTAAGTAGGCCCGTCAGAATGTTACAGCAAGTGGGGGGCGGGCAGGGGGTGGGCGATGCGGATGGAGTTGAGAAGAAAGCGGGCCAGGTATTGACCGTGACTTTTACGATTCCGCCAATTTAAAATTAAATATATTTTTAAAAAAAGATCAATTTTAAAAGCTCTTATACCGTAAATGTGGGTCCTTTTTCAAAACTAACTTAATTGCAATACAGATACTTCACAACTATCCCTTTAAAGATATGTAAACAGTGCCAGGACGCTGTCTGCATTGACCAGTCTGTATTATAATGGGCTTTAAATCAATGTAGGCCTATCATTTGTCTTATTACCCTCGGGGCTACCTGGGTCAATTTGTTAACAGGAATGACCTAAAACATTGAACCATTAATTTTTAAATGAAAGGAAACCATTATTTGAACGGTTGATAAAAGATAAGAAAATGTGTGTCTGATATTGAATTAAAGTTGGTCCCTTTTATATTATAACTTCACACACTTTGATTTCCTCCATAGCAATAGTTTCAATATGCTATTTGCTCATTTGGGTCTCGACGAACACCCCAATTGACATCCTCTTATTGTGCAAGAACTATAAATAAGCAGCGACAATGGCGCGCGTGGTGCAAGGTCTCAGTCAGCGACAATCGTTTGATGTTCTTCTCCAAATCCCTTGGGGACCCGAAAAACACATTGTACTGGTAACGAGGTGAACTTTGAAGCGGTGGCGCGCCACATGCTGGGTAGATAGTTGTCAGGTACAGTTACATGGGTGTTTAGACCAACTCGAGTGTGTCGAGTACCTTGTTCCGTGTTCTTTTAAGCGCGGCGCGTGGGCACGGAAGTGAATCGGTAGGGGTGTGTGTTTGAGAGGCCCCTGAGTCCCGACGGGGGGATAAACAGCCCTCTGCGAGGTGCCGCTGGCGAGCCGGTTGTAGAGGGCGGCGCCTGGTTAGGTTGTATGTAGGGAGGGCTGCAGTGTACCGGGCACTTCCCCAATAACCTCAATGACCATTAAAACCAACGTGGCGAGAAATGGTAAACTTGATGAGGCCGCTAGCGGTCCCCTCACCGCTTGTGGCATGCCCAAGTGGTCAACTAATCGCACTTTTGACTATAGGGGTGCTTCGTTCTCTTCCCCCTTCCACTTCCCCCCCGCACCCCCATCCACTCCCCCCCCCACCCCTCAGACCCCTCATACAACGCCATGAGAACCCCACCCCTCTCCAGGTACCAACAGAGGGTCGAGACGCGCAACCCCCATTGGACGATGGGCAGCGTTGCCATGGAAGCGGTGACCGGTAGCGTCGCTTGGCGCTGCATGGCTGGCTTGGGCCGACGCGGGAAAATTCTCATAACGCGCGCGCGGCGGCAGGGGGCAGCATTCTCGCTGAGGGCGTTCAGCGCGCAAGTTGGCCGATAGAGGGAGGAACTAGTGCTGTAGCTGGCTCGGCTTGACTCGGCGCGGTAACACCACATTGGAGGCTATCTGACACTTACGGAACGAACCAGAGAGGAACAGGAAGTTTGGAGACAACCGCAAGACGGAAACTTTAGAGACGCAGCAAGTTCTCGTCGTAAGTTTACTTTCATTTTAATTAATACTTGATTTAAAAAATTATTATTTTGACATTTGTTACCACTGTTTAATCAATAACACAGTATGTCACCAGGAACACATAGACTTTGGTGCCCCGGGTTTGGTGCCTATGTATAATGGTGAAGTCGATCATGATAACAATGTAACGAGTTAATATAGGATGCGGGAGTCTTACGCTATACATCAAATTGAGATGTGTAATCAAGGGCGAACCCAAAAGTATAAAGACTGATTTTTATATCACGTACCAGCCTAACACTACCAATCGATATAATCTTAAATCTCTGCATTCCTGACTACCTATTAGAGATCAATTCTTGCCCTTTCTTATCAAGCTGTGGTCATCCACGATAGGCGTACTAGTATGACATTGGCATCTCATTCATGTCAGATAAAGAGAGGGTATGACAAACTTTTACGCTAACACAACACATAGATAAGAGATAAACCTTATATTTCTTGCATCCCTGGAGTAATTGGTGTTATAATTTATCATTGTCAGTCGCAAAAGTAGCCATTCAAAAAATCACGGGTAAAGATTGTAGACGTCAAGTGGACAACTTCAGCTCGGATAAAAACAGTTTCTCTTTAGACAGCATTTTTGGGGGACATCAATGACCAGATATTTCATCAGTTAAACTTTTGTATTTGTATGTCAATTACAAAACGTTGTCACAGTTAACCGATTTTCATTAGTGAGAGGTGAACCTGTGTTCACCGGGGTCGGCATGATCAAAGACAGTTCCATGGCGAATGCAAAGCAAACTTCATGATCATTATGATATAATATTAAACTCACAGTATTGCTATTATACTTTGAAAAGTCACGTAAGCTTAGGTCGGTTCCGTCGTGATACAAATCATGTGAAAGCGGCGAGAATCTGTGTCAAGTTCACCAGCGCGGGAAAAGCCTCCACTGTGAGGCGGCCGCTGACTGGTGCGCCACCTAGTCAAGGCCCAGTAGAAGCCCCCTGGCGGACGCACTGACTGAACCTGCATGACGTCAAGCACTGCCTCGCAAGGGCGCAAATATGAATCCAACCAAAAAGGTCGTGCGTGTTTATCAGCCATGAAACTAAGGAACATAGCTGCAAAGGATACGTATTGTAACATGGATCGTTAAAGGAGTTTCTGTCGGTCAGTTTCAGGTAGGATTTCGGGTCGGAAATGGTACACGATGGCCGAAATCTCGAGTGAAATGTGGTGCTGCACCGACTGTCAACATTGACTTGACAGAATGGCCAGTGAATGTATTATCGCTCAGCCTATTGTGTCCTCGTCGGGTGGTGGATGTTGTGCTCAAGGCTCCTCGCTGCTGCTTGTTGTCCTTCGAATCGTGTTAGTTGACGGAATTTGCATGTTTTAAACAGGAACTGAGGCTTGTGTAATGTGCAGTACATGTAGGAAACAGAAACATAACTGTCATGAGTTGGACTGGGAAGTATTGATTAAACAAAGACCTAGCCTGGCTGTCCTGCCAGTGCAGGGCAATACAACCAGCCAGACAGACAACTGGCAGCTCTTGCAAGTTGGATGACATCAGCATCTTCCTGGGACTCCTTCTATAAATAATAACATCAATACAAGCTAGCCTTTTTTATGCAGACAGTTCAACTCTGCCTAATGTTTATATTTAGACTATGCATTGAAAATAATTAAATATTAAACTAAGCTCAATAAGCTTAAATCATTAATCATTAATATTTCTTATATAAGCCTATATAGATTATTACAAACTTTGTATTGTAATTACAATTATACTGAAGAGTGATACAAATTTGGAGAAAATGTATATATATATATAAAAAATATTTTAAATATTGATTGCTCTTATAAAATAATACTTAATACATTTAATTTCTTACTATCTTTAAATAAGCTTATATACTGAAAAATTTATAGATAAAGGATAAAATTATTATTATTATATTGATATAATTACTTATACAGCAATATCTTCTGAGAAAAATTATTAAATGGAAGATATATTTAATTTATTAATGTATAAAGATCTATGCCTAATGTAATAAATACCAGGGGGCGTATTGAGTAGGTACTTTTAGCCAAATGGTGCATCTCCTGTAGAAGTTTTCATGTATATTATATCAGTCAACATTTAGACATTGCTGCTGTTGTTTGCCTTTGAACAGATGATAACATATCTATGTTGTATAGAATTAATATTTAGTCAGAAAATGTATCCAGGTTGTTTCTCCAAAAAGATCTGGAAAATGATAATGCAGATGGAAATACCTGTATTCATGGTATTGGCAGCTTTAACACATGTAAAGAATAATGAATTATTAATATATATAAAATATCTGTAGTAAGATCAATAACAATTAACTCTGGGTTAAGTTTGCTTGGGCTCAAAATTTATTATTTTTTTAAATTAGTAAGCATAGACTTTGCCATCTTTAATAAGCAACATGATGGAAGTAAATATTTGATAGATTGTGTTACCTATCTGCATGCTACATCAAGGCATCTTTAAAATAAATTTATAGAACTCTTGCTCACAGATATGAACATGCAACCAGTTTTGTAGTAATGTTTAATGTATTTTGTGTAAGTTAATATCCAATGAACACTACATTACTGGAAAATAATGGAGTCTAAGGGCAAACTCTGAAAACCCATTGTTATCCTGAAATGTCATTATCAGAGGACATTAACTTAAGTGAAATTTTAACATTATGACAAACTCGTCCACTGGTCAGCATAATAGAGAACAAAGTGCAGCTCATTACTTAGCAACCAAGGTGTTGGTCTTTCACACCTGATGCATGGCACGAATAACCCCCTCAATGACTTTTGCTCTCTCCCCGAAATCCTGCAATGACAAACAGTAAAGTGCAATCATGGTGGCCAGCCCTATGCAATAACTAAAATAACAATGCCTGGAGGCATGGTGATTTTAGGTCTGATAGTGTACTAATATATACATAAGCTTGAAAATTAATTGCATCTGATCTTGAAAAACTTCCAGTACACTAAATTCATCATTTTCCTGGCTGTCAGAATGCATAAAGTGTCAGAAAAAAATGTACATGAAATATGGTAGTGGTACTATACATGCTTTAATTGCATCAGCAGAGGCAAGAAGTCATAGAAATTGATTAGTATTAGAAACAATACACTAGTAGACACTAGTATGTCATAATAAATATAATACATGTCCTTCATTGTTTACATTCAAACCTTTAGATAATTTTTAGATATGTTTAGATGAGCCATGCATTAGACCAGAGAGGTATATCCAGATATGTTAGATTACCGGGTGCCTGTAAGTACTAATATGCATTGATTAGATGCATATGACTTTTAAATAAGAGCTGACATACTTATTACTACTTATCATAAGTCAGTACCAAATAGTGTACATCTATTTGTAAGTAACTATGAATGATATATCTTGGTTGCATATTTTCTTTGTGTTATTTTCGGTTTTAAAATTTTTTACCTGTCTTATAGCTTATGAGACAAAAAAAAAAAATTCTGGCAAATCCTATAAACTCTGTTATTTGATGAAGTTTGGGTACCGTTATGTACTTTGAGGGATCTTTTTATATGCAGACATGTTAAATTAGGTCATTCCATGATAATGTTAGTTTAAGGACTGTGTGAAAACATGCTTATTATCAAAATAATCATAAAATTGTTGCAATCGACCAGTCTACTTACCTTGCATCTGACAATTATATCACTTGTCAAACAAGCTCATCTAAGTATATTAAGTGATAAGTGTACCTGCCCCATGCTGTTATCACGATAATGCAATGTCATTCAGTATTTAATATTTAACTGACACACACTTATATTCATAACGCATAATCAGGTCTGTAAAAATGCCTCTTTATATCATATTTAATGATATAGCCTCTGTGTGATTAGATGATCAGAATCATCTAAATATCTTTAAAAAAATGTTTTCAAATGCCAGTATTGTTGTCACCTCAGAATAGCAACCCCATTCATTTGTCCTTTTACAGGATGCACCAATATCTTAACCAAGCTATTACTGCTGTATAATTTAGCTGTCGTGCCTGTCTATATCGTTTCTAAGCCTACACACAATAGCATTGACTTTGCTGGAAGTAATTTTCCAATATTCCTGTTTGGGACTGGAAAGTGGCCTTCAGGTTGACACCTTTAAGATAATTAATGAAATTGTGTGAAAGAGCACTGTTTGTTAATCATTGTTTCCATACAACTATGGTAACTAGACTGTGGGCTTTTGTTATTAGTTCCTGTGTTTAAGCAACTGTCAAAAGAGATACATGAGATCTCTTCTTAGTGTGATAATCAAACCTAGCAACCCTGGCAACTATTTAATATTTCATGAAATGTATGCCTCTTTGCTCGGTCAGAGGTCCTTTCGTGTCAAGGCAAGTGGCCTGGATGTGAGAACGTTGGCAGCTGAGATTGATTAACAGGCTATTGTTTTAATTTTTACCCTTTTCACATTTCATTTGGATTCACTCCGTGAAGCAATCCTTTTCATCTCAATGTTTTTTTTTCTGGGTAACTTCACATTGCGTATTAGACGCTCCCCCCGCCTGATAAATGTGGCAACAATTGAAGGTAGGAGCGAGGAGGGGTTAAACAGACAAGGACCGCTAAGTTAATTACGCAGATTTATCGCCGGGCGTGCGGCCCGGGAAATGAATTATTGATGTTTTGCGGGGAGGACACAAAGGCCTCCCAAGATCAACTGTGGATAACACATACTCAAGGTCCGCAGCATTTTTGCTCTTTTTTTGTTTCTGCAACGCCTTACAAGTTACTTTTTGTGGATTTTTTCCAGGTGAAGCCATCCGGAGCGACAGGCATTCCCTCTGGATATATCAACGTATAAATCGCCGTCGTCATTTTGGTCCGGATCCCTGTGACCACGTGACCCGCCTTCCAAAGCGACCGGCGGTGCCCAGCGACTCTATCTCCACTCACCCCACCCCCTCGCCACCCACGCCGCGCGGGAAGGCCACCCAGGCGCCCCCAGGGCCACCACCCCTCCCGCCCACCCACACCCGGTCGTCCGTCCACCCGTCCGACCTTCGGTCCGCCGTCACCCGGTGACCCCGGCCCCCCCCCGTCTCCACGGAAACCCCGATCAAGCCCAGCTGAAGGAGCCGCGCGCGACCACCATGGCCGGCCTGGACCCCAGCGATCCCAACGACCCGTTCGACCCCCCGCGGACCCCCCGCATGGTGCTGAAGGACAAGGACTCGGGCGAGGAACTGACGCCAGACACGGAGGAGAATGTCGCGGAGCAGACCGACGGCATCTTCCGCAACTTCGTGTACCAGATGTACACGACGGAGCGCAGCGAGCAGGAGGCAGACGACACCCCCAACCTGCCCGAGATCACAGCCTTCACGGACGACCCCTTCGCGTAAGTCATCCCAGCACCCTCACCCACAGCCGCACCCACACCCTCACCCACAGCCGCACACACACCCACACCCGCACCCGCACCCGCACCCACACCCATACCCGCACCCACACCCTCACCCACACCTACACCCACACCTACACCCCCACAGACACAAACACACCCGCACCCACCCACACACCCACACCCGCACCCACCCACACCAACCCGCACCCACCCACCCACCCACACCCCCACCCACACACACCCCCCCCCCACACTCACCCACACCCACATACACCCACACTCCCACACTCACCCACACTCACCCACACTCACCCACACTCACCCACACCCACCCACACCCACACCCACACCCACACCCACACCCACACCCACACCCACACCCACACCCACACCCACACCCACACCCACACCCACACCCACACCCACCCACACCAACCCACACGCACCCACACACACCCACACTCACACACACACACACACACACACACACACCCACACCCCCACCCACACACACCCACACCCCCACCCACACACACCCCCACCCACACTAACCCACACCCCCACCCACACACACACCCACACCCACACCCACACCCCCACCCACACACCCACACCCACACCCACACCCACACCCACACCCACACCCACACCCACACCAACCCACACACACCCACACTCACACACACACACCCACACCCACACCCACACCCACACCCACACCCACACCCACCCACACCAATCCACACGCACCCACACACACCCACACTCACACACACACACCCACACCCACACCCACACCCACACCCACACACCCACACCCACACCCACCCACACCAACCCACACGCACCCACACACACTCACACACACACACCCACACCCCCACCCACACACACCCACACCCCCACCCACACACACCCCCACCCACACTCACCCACACCCCCACCCACACACACACACTCACGCCCCCACACACCCACACCCACACCAACACTCACCCACATCCTCATGTATACACACAGCTCCCCGCCGTCCTAATGAAACACATCGGTATGTAATGGCCGCCCGACTGCTTACCCCCAAATCTTCAGTTTTTTTTTTCCCGCCTGGCCCGTTTAACCAATATTGGCCTAAAGTTGGCCTAAAACGCCAATGCATTTATCTATTTAGGTGTGCGGACACTTGTAGGTTCCCTCCAAGGTGTACCAATGTCCAACAGTTTAGGAGTAGATACCCTGCGTCCTAATAGTTCACACGCCCAACAAGTAGAGTTCTCGACCACCGTAATATTCAGTAACAGTAGCGGCGCGCGACAACACGATTATTGATTAAAGACCAGCGCTATGCTATTACTCACGTATGACGGATACACTCAAGGCTTACCTCATCCAGATTCAATGTTTTATCCAGTTGGCCCCATAATTTAAGAATGACAAGATTTACGACTGCCCGTGGTTTAAGTCTTGTAAAAGTAACCAATGCCAATTAAGTCCAGTAAAATTTACGACTGCCCATTATTTAAGTCCAGGAAAATTTACGATTGCCTATTATTTAAGTCCTAGAGAATGTACGACTTTTTTAAATATCACTAAATTTATGAATGCCCCGTTTCTAAATCTCAAAATTTTTATGACTGACCCATTTTTATATCTCACTAAATTTACGCCTGCCCCGTGATTTTCTCACTGATTTTTCTTACGACTGCCGCGTTATTTATAGCAAAAACTTTTGCAAGGTCCAAACCGATGTGTTTTTATTGTACGGCGTGAAGCCTGCTAGCATTCTTATTTTCAGTTTGCACTTATTTTCTGTTTGCATAGCTTTAGTAAACATGGTTGTCAGCAACTTCCCTATTATATATGTCACACCCTAGCCTTTAGTTATCCTTCTCTTGAACCTTAAATATGTCGTCACTTCCATTCTTAGGATCCATGCTTTGCTGTTTACGTTGTTTTTATAGTTTATTTTTGTGTTGTGTTGCACCATAGTGATCTGAAAAGGCTGGGGTATAAGTCAAAATTGTTGCCATTGCCGATGCCAATATATCTATATATATTTGTATAGATATATTTATAAATGTGTGCTACTGGTGCAACGATTCACTATCTTCACGATGCATATGTGGAGACTATAGTTCTTCCACCGCGTGATACGAGATTTTTGTCCTTTGTGTCTCGTTGTGATAGAAGATCATGTTATTGTGTCTCGTTCTCAGATGTTACTCTGATGAACAGCGAGCAAAGAGAACCCACCACATTTCACCGTAAGTGTTCCGTGATTGGGTATCCTTTAGCATGGCCTTCTGCTTCTGGCTAAATCTGACTTTCGCCATGGCTTCGCGTTGCTTCTGCATTTTACTGGCTTGAGAACGGTTTAATACGAGTTGACACGCGTTCAGTAGCGCAACAATGCGTCGTGAACTTTGGGCGAATCGTTGTTCCACTAACACACAATTAATGCGTGCTTCACCAGAACAAAAACATGGGATATTTCGCTACATGCGCAATACAAATATTTCCCCATGAGCCATGTTGATATGAGCATGGACCAGTTCTGTTTCTGTTTTGATTTTGTTGCCATGTGGTGAGTAGCCCATTTGATTCTTGACACCCCCGCTTAACCACTTTAACCACGTTTAATTATCCAAGTTTATGCATCGGTTAAGCCAACATCTGATAATGACTTTAAGAGAGACTACCCCCCCACACCTCCCCAGCCCGGATCCCGCACATGCTGATAAATTATTCAAATGCAGCAACTTTATATACGAAGAGGAACGCTAACATTGTAATGATGTGCAACAATTCAGGCTGCTGCTTTCCGATTCATTAACCATTCAATTTCTTTCACTAAGATATGAACACTGATGAGAATCACGCCCTAACCCGGCAGCGACCCATTCCATTGTCGCCACTTTGTTTGCTTGAATGAAACAACTGCACAGCGATCGAGATTTGCGACTTTAAAGACTGGAGTTTTGTCTCGTTTGGCCTCCCATAATGCCGCGATAATGCTTGGGAGGAGGGCGAGTCGGTTTTTGTTTGGCCCGCGGCTGGCAGCCCCGGCTTTGGCGACAGGTCCCCACGCAGCCATCGATAGCAAGGCTCTCGGGTCGTGGAGTTGGCTGATCGCTTGCGAAGCCCCGCCATTGTGTACGACCTGTGGACAGTGGTCAGTTAGTTTATGACTGCAAGGCTGGGTGGGTGATAGACTTTGGCGAGGGATCAATTTGCCGCTAGCCTCCGCGTCTTGGGCCTCACGGGAGGGGTGTCTTTACGGCCTGGACGGGACGTGAGGGTTTGGTGGGGGTGCAGGGGGTGGGGTGGGGTGGACGGACCCTGACCGCCCCCCCCCCCCCGAGCCCGGGGGTAACATGCGTTGGTGACAACGGCTGCGGACGTCACAATCAGGTTACCCAACATTGTAATCTCTGTAATGGGACATCATGACGGGGTTCAATAAATCACCCTGGCTGGCTATTGCTTGGGGTAATTACCCCCGGCTTTGCCCACTCTTGGCCCGGGCGGGTGGACGAGCAGGCGGACGGGCGGGCGGGCGAGCCCCGGGGGCTGTTGGGGCCGGCGTGCCGGGTGTGGCGGGGGAGCGGGGGGCCGGAGGGGGATGGAGGCGGGGTGTGGCTGGGGCGGGAGGGTGCTAGAGGTGGGGTGTGGCAGGGGGCGGAGGGTGACCGGTGTGAAGCCGCCCGCCCACCGGCCACGCGGGGAGGTCCGCGGCGGAGGAAGGGGGTGTCGGCGGTGGGGTAGAGGGAGAGGGAAGACCATCGGTCAGCGGCGAGCGCGGAGGAAATGGTCGGGGAGGGGTCCCAGGAGGGCGCTAGGGTGCGGCTTGCCGGGTACGGTGCAGTGAGGGGCGGGGGTGGCTAGGGTGGAGGCCACATGCTGTCGGTCGGGTCGGGCGAGCATTGATGAAGCTGGCCGGTGCGGTACGCTACACGAGCAGTTGGGAGGGTGATTATTTATCCCTCTCCCCTCTCTCCCCCCACCCCGTTTCGGACAGACCTGACTGTCGCAGACGCTGCGCGGGGGGGGAGGGGGGGGCGGCCCCCGCTCACTGCGATGGCAACCAGGCACTTAGAACGGAGACGGACCGACCACCGTGTCCATGCACTGCCCCCACCGCGACCATTCCAAGGCCCCCAGTCCCTCCCTTCCTCGCGCCGCACCCTCACCCTCACCCTCACCCTCACCCTCACCCCCACCCTCCTCCAGTACCCGCCCCCGTTGCCCGTGACTCAGTTCTATTCATTACGGACGGTGGCCGACTCCGGATACAACGGACCCACGACGGCGTAGTACTACAGCCCCACCCCTCCCACCCCCTCCACCCCGCCGGCCTAACCAACCTCCTCCTTCGCCGTCCGTTCCTCCCGTGCTCCGCCCTCCGCCTCCACCCCCTCCCCCCCCCACCCGCTCGCACCGAGTAAAACTATCACACCCATTTGAAGACAATAACTAGCACGCGAGCAGATTGTCCATCTTGTGGGCCCGTCAGTGGCTGCATTATAAAGAAAAGAACCCGCGAGAATGGAAAGAAAAAAAGGCCCCGTCTCCGGGTGCCTCTCTTACAGCCTAGCCAGCTGACTGCGTCCACGTCGCTTTTTGTCTTTCATTTTTGACGAGAGAGGGGAACAAAAAGGGGACTTAGCCTTACTCAATAATGACGGGATGGCGCTCGCGTGTGGTGCGTTCCCTGCCCCTCACCCCTGACCTGGGTCCCGTCCCGCCCAGTCACCTTTACAGGTGGTCGCTGGGAGCTTCGGCGCGACGTCATCATGACGTCATCGACGTTTAACGATTACCCTGACGAGCGGTCACAGGTCAGCTGCTGGCTCGGTACGAGGGTCGGTATCGCGACAAGGAGAGGCGGTGTATGGTAAGGGGGGTGGGGGTGGGGGGGGGGGTGCAATAGACTTGTCTGGCCAGGACTGCCCTGCCAATCCAGTCCTGACCATTGTGATATTTGAGGTAATTATTTATTATATATTCAATAATGGCGAAGGAAAAGAACCTTATACACGGTTTTATGGCCTTTGTTTCCGGATGGCACGTTTCCAAGGTAACAGTTGCAACCGCTATAACCGTACACATCATTAGCGAAGCCGCATGATGTCAGCGATCCGTTACAGGAGCGGTAGGGTGCGTGGAGAGGGAGGGAGGGTAGATGGGGTGTGGAGGGGACGGTAGGGTAACATCGGCTAGATCTATCAAAGGGACAGAGACATACGACAATTACGGTGAGACCTGAAAGCCCCTCTCCCCCTCCCCCCCCCCCCCCACCCCCCGCCGTGACGTCTACGTGAGGGGCATCGACGCTGTCTTTTGTGACATGCGGCGAGCACCGACGCGGAAACCGCCAGTGCCCGTTAATTACTTAAAGACCCTGCCGCGGGTGGCATAGCCTGGGGCTATCAAAGGCGGGTCTATGGCCGGGGTGATTGTCACTGAGGGGATGATGTATGGGTCCTCACCAACAGCCTCCCAATTCACTCTGCCACCCATTGTCTTGCGTCGCCGTGTATGTCAAACATTGTCTGTTTTTCTCCGCCCCTTGACTCCGCCCCTGCCCTCCCCTCCCTCCCCCCTTCCCCATTAGGGCGTGGCCTGTGACGTAAGACGCGCGTCCCACCTGAGACCCCAAAACAATGGACCTGCCTAAATACCGAAAAAAACCTATCGCACCCAACGGCGACCGACGCGCTCGCCAAAGCCCTGGGCGTGACCGGATTATGTCATAATGTTGTGCCACAATATTGTGTCGCCCCCTGTCGGGGTTTGTCAATTGCGAACTGGTCATTTGTCCCTGAGAATGACCATGAATGAAGCACCCACTTCATGAGGGTCGACGCGACGGGGTGAAGTGATGCCTAACCGCTATGTCTTTCTCTATTGACTTAGGAATATATATCTACATGTATATCTATGTCTGGGTATGATCTACTTACACGTCACTCGATAAAAACAAACCCACTCACCCAATAATCTCCATTGTTGGTTTATCATTGTCGAGTGCATGTGGCAGGAGGTTTTATGTTCCGAGATTAGTCACTCCCTGTATTGTGACATATTTTTGTTACCTGATTGCTGAGACTGGTAAATGGTCAAACACGAGTAAAGCCCACCCCCCCCCTACTTGCCCCTCCCTCCCTCCCCGCTCGCTCCCACGGGCCGTTATTAAGTATCATCGTTGGCTTTGTGTTACTGTTGCTGTCTGTTGACATACCCCTGCTTGAGGAGTGTCGGTCCTGGCGTGTCATGGCCTTTATCAGTGTCCGGTGGTACCCCCCAGTGGCTTGAGCACACACCAAAACTTGTAAAAATGATGCCGCGATACGAGGTGACATATTTGTTGCGTGGGCGGACGCTGGTCAGTCGGATGGGGGAGGGGGTGTTAAAGTCATCGGCGGCGACCAGTGGCGTGTGTATGTGTGCGCGGGGTGGGGGGGGGGGTTGTGATGGAGTACAGAGCTTGGGGTCCGCGATTTCTCTAGAGAGATTTGGAATGTTCCATTGGCAAGCAAGTGGTGGCATCGGGTTCATTTTTAAGCTGTGTCCAGTGCCTTACATCAGGGGACTGTTAGGGAATAGTGTCCTTGCTTCACCCTACTGATCAGGGAGGGTTGCACTGAACTGAGTGCAATTCCTGCTTGCTTCACCCAGATGACTGGGTGAGGAATGCCTCTGGTCTATATATATATATATATATATATATATGGTCTATATATAATATTTATATATCTCCCTACACATATGTATGTTGTATATATATGTACATATCAGCTTAATTGTTTGGGGCCGGCGTTCTTGTTTCCTGCTAGGGACCCTGACATTGATTTGTATATTCACACCCACGCCACTGATATAATACATCATCGTATCGTTGAAATAGTCGAAGATTTCCCTATTAATACATGCTACCACTGAGAGGGCGCTGATGGGACTGGTCTCTGTCTCGGCCTGTCTCCGCATCTTACATTGGGTATTACTGTAATGTCTCAAGGGTTTCTGCTTCTGTCTCAGGGATTACTATGGAAACCATACCATTGTAAGTATTGTAATGAAGAAGATTGACGTACCGTCTTAATGTTATGGATTCATAATTGGTGGACGGACATTTCGGCCGGCGTCGGTGCTACGGTCTCATAGATAAAGGCATGGCGAAGTTGCAGTTTAGGCCACTTTTGGGTACACATGGGCTAAGCCCGT